>OZ034804.1:5524940-5802440 GCA_964028335.1 Altica lythri
TTCAGTATCCAAAAACCTGATCATAATTTAGTGATCATTAAGTGATTTTAAAGAAAAATAAGCACCGATGAAAGAGTTTCTTATTTTAATTTTCAAAACCCAATACTGGCTCAATGCTCACTGAATTGAACCATGAATTCCGAAGAATGTTCGGTATAAAACAAATGAAAACCTGTTTATTATTTAGTGCCTAATAAGTGTTACTCAATATTTCTTTTTTCAAATCATTGATTTAAAAATGGATCATTTGATGATGTTACCGATTGAATTGAGTTGATGTTCTTTAAAAAGGTATTATCGGCTTTTTACTAAACTTGATTTCACGATTCTGCAGGCTGCATTTTAAGAAATCTAAGAGATAGAACGAATAATTTTTTGTTTCATAAATTTTTTAAATTCGATTGATTTGTGCATAAAAATACTATTATACTTAACCATAGACAAGTTATCTCTGACTACAACCCAGCAGAACAATTGTGTATGAATATTTTTGAATTGCAATAACTTTTAAACAAATTGAATTTACTCGAATTTAGATAGAATATCTAAATTCGATTCATAGAGTCAAGAAATAGCAACAAGACAAAAAATTAAAAAGATTTTTTAAAGTTATTGCATTTTCTGTGTTGAGTAGTACAAAGTCTATAAAAACTATTCAATTTGTTTGAAAGTAAATTAATGCAATTCAAAAATATTTAGACACAATTTTCCGCTAAATAGTAGTATAATAACCGTATTTTCATGCACAAATCAATCGAATTTAGAAAATTACATGAAAAAAATTAATATTAGAAGTTCTACTTCTTTGATGTCTTAAAATGCAGACGGCTGAATCAAATCAAGTTTAGTAAAAAATCGATAATACCTTTTGGATATTGAAAATATTTTGGGATTCTATATAGATGAGATAGGTACTAGAAGAAGACGAAACTAAAAACTTTGGCCAGATATCAGCCAAGGTTACGAATATATACCAGTAGTAGTAGGAGTCAGTGAAAAAATAATGTCTACAGAAAAAAACTGAGAGAATAGTATACAACATTACAAGCGACGAATATCGATCAACTTTCATCATTCTTTTCTTCTTATCCGATCGAACATTCGTAATCAATGAAGAGGACAGAAGATTCACAACGGCTTCTCGCAATCAAGATTTGAGAATTGTAGACAATTGGGGAAGAAAGAATCTTGTTAATTTCAACGCTTCCAAGACATGTTGCCTGTCCAACAAGAGGCAAACATGCGACTCATCCATTACAATCAACGATCAGACACTGGTAGCGGGCGACTCCATTGCGCTGGTTGGTATAACGATCTTCCAGGACTTACTATGGAAGGAACATGTTGCATCCATGACAGCTGCAGCAGGAAAAAAGTTAGGCTTTCTGTTTAGAGCACGGAAATATTTTTCTCCATCCAACTTAGCTACTCTTTACAAAGCCCAAATACGGCCTAATCTTGAATACTGCTCGCATGTATGGGGTTCGGCAGCTCCGTCAAGGCTCGGAGTTCTTGATGCAATACAGAGAAGAGCAGTTCGACTAATAAACGACACCAGTATCAACAAAAACCTAGCCCCATTATCCCACCGATACATAAACGGATTTTGCTCAGAAGAACTCCGCTCTATAATGCCTCCACTTGCCAGACCAGCCAGAGCAACGCGACGTGCCAACTCCATGCACCCTTATACTGTTCAATGCCCGACATCGAGAACGGATCGATCCGATCGTTCCTTCATCCCCAGGGTCTCCAGATTGTGGAACTCCTTACCTTCCCACGTCTTCCCCACTCGTCCTAACTTGCAGGCCTTTAAATCCCAAATTAATAAGTTGTCTCTTCTGTCCCAATAGATGTTCTCGGTACATTTGTATTTAGGTCTATATCTACGAGGACATCCTTAATAAAAAAAAATGCAAGGCAAACAGAGCTAACCCCAATATTTACTATGTTTCGTCCATGTATGCGTATGAGTGAGATCGCTGATTTTTAGCTGAAGTATGGGAGGAAGGTCAAATTTTAGGCCAGAATAGGCACATATAGAAATAAGCGAAACCTTTCATACTTTTACAAAATGATATCGAATTAAGAGAAAACTTTGTAAAATTTTAGAGTTTCAGATATAACTTAAAATTTATTAAATTTTTGATGTATTTTCTACACAGGCATAAAGTATGTTTTAAACTTCTCGAAAGAGTCCGAGTATGTTTTAGAAGTTTATAGATATCTTTGAAACTAAATATTTAAAAAAGTACAAATATGATATTCACATTACCTACCTTTTTGTATCTTTACGGAAATCCAATGGCTTAACTTCGGTATTATACATTTTATTTAAGGTCGTGGTAAATATTGTCATTAAATCTATATTTTGGTTGTAAAATAATGCATTATCTAAATTTAAAGTAAACTGTTCTCCAGGTTTCCTTTGTCTAAGATTTTTTATTAAAATTGCTAGTTGTAGATGAAAATTGGCGTAGGGTAATATTTGACTTTCATTTCGATCTTTACTAAAATGCGTTACGTTAAATGAGGAAGTTGAGCGTGGCAACGATAATAGATCATGGAGTTGTTCTCTAAATTCACCTAAAAATAAAAATAAATATTAAAGTTAATTGGAAAATAAGTTTATAATTTTATGGTATTATGTTGATAAAATCATCACTAAGGTCAAAATTTAAATTACGCTGGGTAACATGGAGGTAAGTACATGCAATCTTGTTTAAATTTATTACGTGGATTAACTGTTTAGACTAAGTTTATTGAGTGTAAAATATAGTTTTTGTTTTTACAGTTATCCTTGTATTTTTTGTGAATTTGTATATCTGTTAATAAAATAACAACTGATTAACTTGAGTAGCGTGTCTTTAAAGGAAATTATAAGTGTGTCTTTTTTTTAGATTTAAGCCGTCTAACATATAGTCACCGGTAGTACTTAAACCTAATTAGGCTCATTGTACTTTTTCCATTGGATCTTATCATCCATTCCAGGATCTTGCTACCCTGTACTATTTGAAGAGATCTAAAGGATGGGTGCCATATGTTTGTGTAGGCACTCTGAAGTCTACAACAATATACATCTACTGCGATATATGTGTATAAAATGTTTTCAATCTATCTATCAGTGTACTGACCTTGAAATGGCTGTTGTGTTGTTTTATGATATTGTTTATCAAGGAAATATGTATAGGTATTCCTATCCAGACCATAAAGTGTAAGTTTAGATTTCCTCCTTGGTTTTCTCGAGAGATAAAGCAGTTGATTGTGAAAAAGAAGATTGCTCTTTCTCGGTATAAGATCTCTGGTGATGCTAATGATTATATGAAATTTTCCTCTATAAGATGTATGTGTCAGGTAAACCAAATGAACTTTCATGCTGACTATTCTAATAGGGTTTCCAATGATTTTTGGTCCCATGTAAATTCTTTGACAAAATCTTTTTCGTTTCCATCTGAAATGTCCTTTCATGATTCTGTTGGTAGAAATAGTCATGAAATTTTAAACCTATTTATTATTTTCTTTTCTACTGTATACAGAGATGATCCTCCCAATGTGCCAGATTATAGTAACTCAGACATTCAATATGAGAGTCTTGATTTGGTGCAATAAGGCATTATGAAAGTTTATGAGAAGATCTCAAAACTCCCTTTAAAGTATTCCTTTGGCCCTGATGGTGTATTGAAAAAAAATTGCGTAAACACCTATCCAAACACCTATCCATCATTTATTTAATAGATCCTTATTGTAGTTCTGGTAGTTTCTCCACGTATTGGAAGAATAGTTATGTGACACCAATATTAAAATCAGGTGATAGATCAAATATCAAAAATTATAGATGTATTTGTCGAAGCTACTAGAATGTTTGGTCACACAGAAAATATCAGATCACATCTCTGGTATTGTTATTCCTGAGCAGCTCGGCTTTACCCCTAAACGGTCAACTCTGATTAATTTATTAGTTTATCACAATTACATACTTGATGCCTTTACAGGTCGACACTATAAATACGGATTCCTTAAAGGCGTTTGACAGAGTCAATCACAGGTTATTTATTGAAAAACTTCCGCAATAGGTCTTAATGGGTCGTTCTTCAGTTGGATAAAAAGTTTTTTGAGTGGTAGGTGCCAATGTGTTACGGTTAATTGTTCTTTATCAAATGAGATAATCAGGGGTTTAGCAGGGATATCATCTTGGTCCCATTTTATGTGTACTTTTTGTGAATGACCTTGGCCCTATATTGAGAACTCCAGATTTTTTATTTATGCTGATGACATCAAGCTCTATAATGCAGTGTCTTGTGTTAGTGATACAAGTTTGGTGCAGAGGAGTCTGAATAGGTTGTCATATTGGTCAGATTTCAACTATCTCAGTTTGAACGTGAGTAAATGCTATTGCATTACTTTGCAAAAATCAGGCTGTATTTGATTTTTTTTCTTATTCTATTGGTGGTAGTATTCTGACAAGGTGTGACTTTATTAAGGATCTGGGGGTTGTATTGGATTCCAAACTTGGTTTTCGTGAACATGTAACTTATGTTGTAAACAAGGGATTAAAGAATTTGCGTTTTATTATTCGTAACAGTAAAGATTTATCACCGAGAGTCTTGCCTTCTCTATACTGTTCACTTGATCGTTCGGGTCTTGAGTACTGTACACCTGTGTACAGAAGAGGTTTGCTCGTTGTATCTATTTTCGTAATAAGTGTAATGGTGTCGAGTTAGGTTTGTTTTAAACGAACTTCATATGTTGAGACTCCATCATCGCCTAGAGTATTTTGGTTTATGTTTCTTGTATAAACATTTGAATGGTCTTGTTTGTTCCTCTGAACTTCTAGGTACATTTTGTTGTACAAGGAACCATAAACCGGTTTACATTGATTATCATTCTTGTAATTACAATCACTATAGTCTCTATACTCTACAATTCTTATCACTCACAAATAGATATATTTCATGATTCATTGGAAAACTTCAAATCGAAATTAAAATGTATTTTATTATAAAGTATTTTTGATGTTTTTTTCTTACAAATTATTTACAATTTTATTTTTTGTATGTCTGTAAAAATGGCGTTTGTCTTGAATAAATAAATAAATAAATAAATAGTTTTAAAATAATGAAAATATTTATCTCCGCTACTCCTTAAACAAACTATTATTCTAGTTGTTTTATATGGATTATTAATTTTTTTATGTATGAATATCTATAAAGAAATCTGTGATTTAAGCAAATCAATATCAGATCCACGAGATGTTTTTTTTTTCGTTAATTTTTTTCTGTTTAGTGTAAATATAATAAACTGGGTGTTTTGGTTTAATAGTATTTTTTGGGAATTCGAATTATTACCTTCCGCTCCAATCATGAGTTGAGCAATAATGGCGGTTGTACTAATGGGAGATACCACAAAATTATCACTTGTCGACGAATCCATAATAGCCTGAAGTTTTAATCCCATACTGAAAATAGCCTCTAATGCTTGTCCATAAAGTCTATAAGCCCGATGTGGAAAAACATTTTCTAATGTTGTGGGGTTTGAAGGGGCTGAATGGATATTCGATAAAGATAGTAGGAATAGAAATATTGTTAACTTCATTTTCTGAAACAATCAATATAAAGTAAGTTGCACATTATAAAAAATGTTTTTGATCAAATATATGCAATTGATTATGTGATTTTACCGGTATATCTACCGATTGTGGGTCTATTATACTTAAACAAAATATTTTAATCTCTACTATTGAAGTAAATATTGGTGTTAAGAGTAATAATTTATAAATAATCTAAGTTTCTGTATTGAAATTTGTTTATTTTATTAAATATTTGATACTAAACAAGAAGAAAGTAATGGCTTAAATCTTAAAGCTACGTTTTGTCTTTATTGGTATCTTTATAATAAAAGATTTACTGTCGAAATTTGTTAGACAGTATACTATGTGTCATAGCAAATACATACGGTTATGAGTAATGAGAGCATTTCGTCAAGCGAAACACCTGAGGAATTTTGAACGAAAATAAAAGAATTGCTATTTTAACTGCTTTTTAATTACTGGTAATAACGAGGTGAATGAATTGAATTAATGTAACGTTTATAGGCATTTGATTTATGTTTGTCGGTGAATCAAATATGTTTCAAAATATCGGGTCTCGTTTTCAAGAACGAAAATAGTTGATTGCATGATTTGATAACGTTTATCTTTTAAAACTGCAACACTCAACTGCGTTTTTTCCTTAAAAATATTTTATTAATAAACGTAAATACTCGTTCAACGGGTGCGTAGACATAAAACGTAGGTACTCATCAATAATTATACGAAAGATCTTACAGTTAAGATTGTTGGTACGAAAATGAGTGAACATCTCCACATAAAGGTCTTCAACAGCAACATTCTCATTGTTCCAGCTTGATACTTTAGCATCTCTCGCGCAATTGCAAATAAGCGAAAACCTATCTAACAATTTTGTATCTTAGTTGCAGCTTAGAAAACTTTGCGTAATCAGCAAATCTGTCACATTCTTCTATACAAGTAAGTGCTTTGGTGAAATTTTTCATTGAAGTACTTCTAGTTCTGAATTGAACTAACACCTTTGCTCGAAGTACTCGTTACTTGTTTTATAAAATTTAGCTGCTGCAGTTTTCATATTCTCTTGTTCAGTTGCTTGTAATTTTACTGGCAGATTACAAGGTAAGAATATAAAAACAATTTAGGACAAGGGTTTTTGAAAAGTACTCTTAAAACATTTGGACATTTGTCGATTTCCAAGAGGTAGTTTTTCAAAGACGTAAAGGCTTAAAGACATTAACGCAAGCCACCTTGTTTTACTGTAGCCCAAAGAGTTTCTGGTCCTCTGTGTTAGTGAAATCACATATCTCTTCCAGAGATTCTAATCGAACGCTGGAGATGTAGAAATATAAATTATTTGTACAATTATGCATTCGAAGTCAACAGGAAGGCAATCGACGGCGATTTTGATCGAGTTTTGAACCCCACATTTAATACCAATGAGCTAAAGCGGGACACTTTTGCTCTTACTGGGGACAGCGGGACTATCCTGTTCAAAGCGTTATCCAAAGTTATTTAAATTATAACACAAGTATTAATGTATATCGCAAATAAAAGCCTTTCTCTTGTAATAAAATAGACGAAACCATGAGCTTACAAATTGAAAAGTAATAATATTTTTTTTAACAAATAGACAGGTGATATATTGGAATCCCTATCCCTATCCCTACTAATATTATAAATGTGAATGTAAGTTTGTTACGCTTTCACGCGAAAACAACTCAACCGATCATCATGAAAATTTGTACACATATTCTTGGAGGTATTAGAAGTAACATAGGATACTTTTTATTAAAAAAAATATTTTTATTTTTTACAAAAAAAAAATTGTTTGTCAAAGAATCTCAAAAATATAATATAAATACTAAAAAAACAGAAAAAATAAAGCTAAAAAATACCTTTCTAATTTAAATAATATAATGCCACCGTAAGGAGTCGTAGTTAATTTCTCATATATTTAAACGAGCAATTACTACTAAACTGACTACTATGACGCCACCGTTAGGTGGCGCAGTTATTATCTCACATATTTAAACGAGAAATTCTTACTAAATTAATCGATAAATTATAAAATACAACGAAAAAATAGTATACACCTGATAACGAGAAAACATGATATAATAAAAAAAATCATTGAAAACAAAATAATAAAAATTCGAAAAAACGAAAAATGAAAAAAAAGTCGCGACAGTGTTATGCGGTACGAAGTCCACCAGGACAGCTAGTATACAAATAAAATAAAAATTTTAAATATAAAACGGAAAACTTAGAATACCCGCTGATTCTAAGGGAAAAAAGGTACAGTCTATATTGGTTTTAGATTTATTATTTAAATTGAAATTACATTAATAATTATATATATAGACTCAACAATTAAAAAATAAAAAATTAGTAACTTTTTATACGTAGCATGTAAGATATAAAAAATATATTTCACAATTTATTTTATAATTTCGGGTGTTATTTTTAGATAAACATTAATAGTATTTTAAATCTTAATTATTATGATTTTCTTAATCTGAAAAAAAATATCTTGCAAAATTAATTTATGTTATAATTTGAAAATGATAAATATTTTGTTTCTTAATAAAACTTCACGATAACTCTGATGTTTGGTTAAAATATCTGTAATTTGCGTATTTTTTATTATAAATTAATAGTGTACTATATTACTACGTAATATTATATATATAATTTTTTTTTAATTTTAACAAAATAATTTAATTTACCAAATAATGTGATTAAATTCAACAAAAGTAGCATATAATAGTACAGAAAGAAGTATATACTTACTTGGAATTTAAATAAACAATTTAAAACCTATTGTGAACAGATTGGAAGAAATTCCACCGTATACTAAACAATGTAATTATATTATCTCTTCCGGACAAAAATTTGATATGGTTTATATATTTAGTTTGTTTATTTCGGGTAGAAGAACGACACGCACACCACAAAATTATCAACGAAACTTCACTAAATTATAATTCGAGTCTTCATTTTCATTTAAAACACATTACTTAAACCGGTTTTTACAACTAGGTCTTCGTACTTAAACTCTTAAGCTATTGTTATTCGCAATTCATTAAAACATACAGAGTAGGTATTCAACTATAGTGATCTCGACTCTTGCGGTGACAAACGTGAAATAAATAATGTAAATGTAAAATACTTGTAGGTAGTTTATGTAGATCGCGAATCGACAGGAACGTACTAAAAAAAATTTCGACAAATCTACACATTTTTTTAACCTAAAACAGAGAATGTACACTAAACATAAAATAAATTAAAACCTTTTTTCTGTTCTGTATAATCAAAGAATAATTTGGTTTTAAGTTTACATAAACAATTTTTGAATTGAAATAATCGTACTTATAATAAAAAATAAAAGGAAAACAAATCAAACAAAATATTCCAGCAATTATAGCGTCTACAGCGTGAAAACTACGCATGTTTTGTTTATGTTTATTAAAATTGAACTCTCAGATAAGAAATTTAGAACTATTTATCATAGTAAAAGTGGCGTATGATAAGGGCAATTTCTCAATTTTCTCTATGGGCTGGTGCGACTAAATGAAGACATTAACGAATACGTCTGAATTAATTTTTAACTCAACTTTTTAACTTTTCAAAAAGTTTATTAAGAAGTAACGAAAAATGATCTAAGGCCCATTACCACTTACGATATCTTTAGAAGTAATACGGTAAATATATATTAAAAATAGGAAAAGAGAAAATCTCATAAATGTTATATGATAATCAGCCAAACCAATAAAACTCTCAAATGAAAGATAGAATAACTTAAAAAAAGTTAGAGGTCACAATGGCATATGACACTTCAGGATTAAGAGAAAAGCGAGTCGTGGGGTGTAATTTAATGCGTAGGACTGATGTTAAAGAGACTTTTCAAATCAAATGAAATCAAATCAAATCATATAATTTATTTTGACATATTCATTTTACATAAGGACATACTTAATAATTCACAAAGCCAAAAAATGATCTTTTCACGATTAGATAACAGATAACAAGAAGCCCATCATAAGATGAACTCTTGCGAAAAGACCCTGCAGAGAGAGAGAGAGAGAGAGAGAGAGAGAGAGCAAAGAAAAGAAAAAAAAAGTATTATTTAGAGATGAAAACTGAACCGAACTTCCCATCAGGGGGGAGAAATATCTCTAATAGCTAAATATAAAGTATGTATAAAGTTGAACCCGCTCGGAGAACCAAAGTGGATATGCAGACAGACGAAAAGCCTGGTCACTTGGACATTTATCAAAGAGATTATAAAAAAAGACGTCTGTGTGTGTACTAATGTACTAACGTAACAAGTTATACTTCTTTGTCGTAACAAAATTAAAACCTTCCTTAAAATAAATAATACCTTCAACTTACCTCAAAATGTGCAAATGTACTGAAAGTAAAACGTAACAACTGGACTGGTTTGATCACTTATAGTGACTGTATATTATCATTAAATCAATAAATATCTTTCACTATAACAATCTATCAGACCGTTTTGTATAACGAATAAATTTACCAGACTATTGTTTCCATGCCTATATCCGTCAGAATTACTTAGTTTAATCGTTGCAGTTCAAAAATGTACCGTGAGCGGTGTCACAGTAAAATTTTCGACTCATTGTGTTAAGTAATTCTTGGCCTGAACGAATTAGTACGTTAAACAAATTGGTTTCGTTTATTGGTACATATATCTCTTCGAAATAGAAGGTTCATCAAAATTTATTTAAAGAGGTCCACCGTAGCTATTTAGCTTTAACCATATTGGAAAAGTTCCTGCCATTTTGTCGAAAAATTGGGGAAGACTTTTAATCCCGAATTTCGTCCTGACTTTTGAAACTTGGAAAGAAAATTATCCTTGTACAATCGACACCAAAACATCTAAGTCAGTCCAAGGGTTTCCGAAAATTATCGAAATAAGAGAATAATTAATTGTTTAATTAACTTAATTAATCCTCGTTTATATAATATTCAGTTTTCTATATTTTTATTTATTTAACTAATTGATTTTTGAAATTATTAAACTTGTAATAAAACGGGTGTTTGCGTATGATTTGTTTAGTTTACCTTGGCACCCTTGATTACATGTTTGGGGGAGACTGGTAAAACTCTTAGAAAAGTAACCCAAGACTTGCTGAGCTAGCTAAGGTAATAACGCCCTTTAGGACGTTTTAACGGTATATAACCACGATATGTTTTTTGTTAAAATTATTTGTACATAATTAAAAAACCACAAATTTATACACAAATTATACTAAAATCGATTTTTTTTAACCAAAAACTGTCATTTAGAGTAAAATTGTTATAAAAAACCTAGCCAAATAAGAATAGGTATCAAGTAAATTTTAATGTTAATATCAAAATCAAACCATTAAGTCTGATCAAAGCTTTTTTAGAATCTTTTTCGTGATTCCCTATTGCCTTATGTCTAAAATTTTTTTATAATGTACGGGTACTAATTCACTTTAAATTTTATCGAAACGAAAGTAACAACTTCTAACATTTTTCTTGAAACAAAAAGTATTTAACCGATTAATGACAGATAAAACAAACTAAAAAGAAAGGAAAGAAACCAACAAACTCTTCGTGATGAAATTTTTAAAACGTTTATTTGACTAATATAAATTAAAGACAGAGTGTTAAGCTTGGAACCATTAATTAGACCAGTAACCTATTTATTTTTGAAAATGTTATATTTCAGGGTAGTAAGATTATAGGACATTGTTATCTATAAATCTGGTTGGAGTTTTTCGGCGGCGATATTTTGGGCCGGTAATTCTGTCGACTACCTGATCAAAGTAAAGGACCCATCTAATCCCATAGGTACTTTCGGCCGAGGGTTTAAATTCTTTCTAAAATACTAATGATGGGAAATTCAAATCCAAGTTCATTGCAGAGAAGAATTGTGATAACTGCATGTAAGCGAAGAGCCTAGGAGGACATATCGGAGGAACCTACAAAAAACATTAAAAGCGACCCCCATAAAGGTGGCTGACCCAAAGTGGAGAAATTTATCGAAATTTGTATCAAAATTAGGTGCTTTTTAGGTGCTATTTAGGTGCGCAAAACAAAAATTAGGTGCACTAACCGTTTTTGAAATATTTACGAAAAACCATGGGACCGCCAGCCTTTAACAACCTAGCTGACCCATAATAAAAAAAAAACAAAAAACTAGGATTGAATAATCTTTAAATTAAGTGCTAATTAAGTGCTTTTTAAAACACGAAACATAAAATAAAAAATTTAAAAATTAAACGTATTAAAATTGAATATATTAATTGTGTATGGCAAAATGTGACATTTCTTCTTACACTTTGAACCAAAATGGACATCGGCAGTTTAAGAACAGTAAGAAATCGGTTTTTTTTTCAACTTGGACCGCTGAGCTGAGACTTGCAACCGGTCAGTTATAAAAAAATGTTAACTATGTTAAGTACAACTAAATTTGATGTACAAAAAGTGTTGAAAATAAATATTGTTTAATAGAAAAATTGATAATTTTTTGAAAATTTTTACTAGTTGAAATAACAATAAGAGATAATTGTTGAAAATAATGATAGTTTTCCATCTCTACTCTAACATAAGCAAGGCTAAATAGGTTAGTTCAACATTCGTTGATTCCTTTGTTTTACTACTTTAATTTTTCTCTTAGATAGAACATTTCTAGCAAAAATTTAAATAAAAAAAATAATTACCTATTGAGACGGTTTTTACTGGTTCGAATTTTTTAGTTGAAATGTCTTGGAGTAGAAAAGTAATGGTATAAATAATTTTTGAGTAATTCAGATAGGTGCGCTTCATTTTGAGTAGAGATAAAAAACGGCAGAGAAGTTTTGAGTCGAGATAAAAGTCAATTAATTACCGAAGCTACGCGCAAACAAAACTAAGGAAATTTTATGGGATTATTTCGTAGGTATTTGTACCAGTTTTTAAGTGCTTAGAAAGTGCAGAATGACACACTTTGTTAAAGACTTAAGAATTTCTAGTTGACTTGGCTCATCAGCGGTTTGTTCTGCTATTGAGTCTGTTGCCCTTACTGAGCACTTAAATATTTGACAAAAAGTTTTTTATAATAATTATTATATTTGGAAGTGACCGGTAAGAAGTATCATCAGCTCAGTGATCCCAGGTCAAAAAATTAAAAAATTTATTTCATTTCGGACGAGAGAATTATTAAGTAATAGAATTACAAGAAAATTTTAATGATCTATGTGCCTAAAAAGTGCAGATTGATACTCTTAGTTGAGACACAAGAAAACCTTGGCCAAATATTTTCAGTTGAAATTGCTCATTAGCAGTTTATTTTGCTCGTGAAACTATTGCACTTAATGAGCACTTAAATCTCTGACAAAGTGAATTTTATATTAATCATCATTTCCGGAAATGAACGGTTGCAAGTCTCAGCTCAGCGGTCCGAGTTAAAAAAAAATAAAAAAAATTTTAGTGGTGACGTTCCGAATTATCCATTAAAAAAATTACGGGACAATTTTTTTTTTACCGATTTCTAACTGTTCTTAAACTGCCGATGTCCATTTTGGTTCAAAGTGCAAGAAGAAATGTGACATTTTGCCATACACAATCAATATATTCAATTCTAATACGTTTAATTTCTAAATTTTTTATTTTATGTTTCGTGTTTTCAAAGCACTTAATTAGCACTTAATTTAAAGATTATTCAATCCTAGTTTTTTGTTTTTTTTTTATTATGGGTCAGCTAGGTTGTTAAAGGCTGGCGGTCCCATGGTTTTTCGTAAATATTTCAAAAACGGTTAGCGCACCTAATTTTTGATTTGAGCACCTAAATAGCACCTAAAAAGCACCTAATTTTGACATAAATTTCGACAAATTTTTCCACTTTGGGTCAGCCACTTTTATGGGGGTTTAAAAGCGAGCTTTCCAAAAATATACCGGAGGAATTTATCACAACGGATATAAATCTCATCAGAAGAAATATATACAACAGTCGTCGTAAGGTTTTTCCTTTCAGACAAAGATTACTTATTTTATGTAAAATGACCATTATATACATGGATGACACATTTTGTTATTGTACGAAGTAGTTTTATCAATTATTTACTATATATGGCATAGAAAACGAGCACTATATTCCTCTTGCATATTATCTATTACAAAAAGCTGCAATATAAACGACACTTTTTGTGTTGCTTAAAATAAATATTTTGGAAGTCTTTAATAAAAATTTTTAACCGATGGAGGCATTCGTTGGTTTTGAAATAGCAATACATGTAGCACTAAAAAATGTTTTTCCCCAAATGAAAATAAATGGTTGTAGATGTCACTTGCATTAAGCGGAAGTTGAGTAGGTATTCTTTCATATTTGACTTAATGTCCTATAAACCACAAAAAGAATTGTTAGATAAATCTGCAGACTATATTAGATACTTATGTAGCACCTCATTCTAATTTTCCACCTGATACATGGGCAAAAGAAAATCCAACCATTATTAGATCCACAAAATTAAAGGAATTTCCATACCTATTTATAAATTAACAGTTTACATTTTACTTAATCTGTGATTTACATATTTCTGTAAAAATAAAAGATAAAGTAGTACAAAATAAATTAAAATTTATAGAAAATATGATAAATATGCTTCGGTGTGGAAATCTTTCCCGAATTAATTTTATAAAAGCTGTAGCGTATAATACCAAAGTTTTTAAACATTTATTGTAAAATGTATTATATTATGATTATGTAATTAGTTTTAATTTTTTAATACACACAATGTGTTGCAATTATAGAAGATTGAAGTATTTTATATTAGCTGCTGCTCTCGGCCGAAAATACTTTAAGATTCAAACCACCCTTGAAACCTTCTACCCAGAATACCTGTTCCCTTTAAATACCTGCACTAATCCAGCCCAACGTGCACCTGATCGGATTTTTTGCCATATTAATTATTGCCTTTAAGATTGCTAATTAAGTTTAACAGTGACAATTAGCTGGTTAGAACATTTCTAACATAAAAGCGCATATTGGATATTAGGACTTATTCGTGTTACCTACCTATGCAGTTCTCCCTATATATATATTCACATTATTCGCTTTTGATTGGATATTAGAAGCGGTTGATCTAAGTGTGTTATTTATATATTTCTTCAAATATTAATAAACAAAATTGTGTTCTTATCCTTAAAACAATAGTGATTATAAAACTATATAAATGCCTAAATCTTAATGCGAGAAGGTTAGTAAAAATTGGAAAAATTAATTTAAAAAATTGTTTACTGAATAAAGCAAAATATGTAATAAAAAAATATAATGAACCGTGTTAGATTTTTATAAACAAGCTGATTTTCACATAATATAAAAATCAACTAAGAGAGAAAATTTATTCAAAAGAAATTATTCTATTGGGAATATATTTCTAACAAGTGAGTAATTAAGTTAACAATAAAACTATGAAAACAAATACGTTTTTAGAACCCGGTTAAGGGTTAAAATCATACTATAAAATTGTTTACCTTTAAATTAGCATTAAAAAGTATTTTAAACTTTTATAAATTTTATTAAATTTCAAGCAAGTCCATATCTGTTCAAATGCATTTAGTCATGAAATACTGCCGAGTGTCGGAATTCCCAATTTATAATTATCATCTTCCTTCACCACATACTGGTTATCAAATTTTTTCTCAAAAATGTGTTCACTTTTATTTTAATTTTAGAGCATCTTCTTTCTTTAAGTTAAAACAGTACCTATTGACGAAAAGAAATTTCCATTTTCTCATCTAGTAAATATCTAAATAAAACCATTTTTTTGTTAAATTTTACTTTATGAATGAAACTCATTTCTAAACGCGTTTTGACGTCATATTATTATTGCCATGTCCAAGGTGATCAATGATAAGTAAACTGTGTCCATTTATATTATGACTAGCGGCCGCCCGCGACTTTATCCGCGTGAACTTTAGTTTTTTGCCACCCAATTTCATACAAATTTTCAACCCCTATTTTAAATCCTTAGGAGTTAAATTTAAAAAAGTCATTTTTTACTACACCACTACGTAATAGAAAAAAAATTATTTTCAATTTTTCAAGACTCTACGCGTCTATCGACAGTGTCATGTCGGCCAGCAGCATGGTGCTACCGCCTTACCGCTCCACACACCCCGCACATTAAAGCGTGAGTGGTATTAGACTATTATTATTTTAAAACTATAAAAACTTGCATGCTATATGCAATCAAAATCTCAGCCCGATCGGTTTGAAATTCACAAAGTTTCATACAAACTTTCATCCCCTATTTTATCGCCTTAGGGGTAGAATTAATTAAAATCCTTTATTCGAGGATGCCTACGCCATAGTAGCTATATGCATGCAAAATCTCAGCCCGATCGGTTTAAAATTGACAAACTTTCATACAAACTTTCATCTCCTATTGGATCCCCTTAGGAATGATATTTATCAAAATTCCTTCTAAGGCATGCCTACGTCATAGTAGCTATATGCATGCAAGATCTCAGCCCGATCGGTTTAAAATTGACAAAGTTTCATACAAACTTTCATCCCCTATTTTATCTCCTTGGGGGTGGAATTAATCAAAATCCTTTCTTAGGGGATGCCTACGTTACATTAGCTATATGCATGCAAAATCTCAGCCCGATCGGTTTAAAATTGACAAACTTTCATCATCTATTTTATCCCTTTAGGGGTGTAATTTATCAAAAATCCTTTCTTAGGGGATGCCTACGTAATAGTAGCTATATTCATGCAAAATCTCAACCTGATCGGTTTAAAATTGACAAAGTTTCATACAAACTTTCATCTCCTATTTTCTCCCTTTGGGGGTGGAATTAATCAAAATCCTTTTTTAGCGGGTGCCTACGTCATAACATCTACCCGCGTGCCAATTTCAGACCCATCCGTCCAGCGGTTTGAGCTGTGCGTTGATAGATCATACAAACTTTCATCCCGTATTTTATCCCCTTGGGGGTGGAATTAATCAAAATCCTTTCTTAGCGGATGCCTACGTCATAATATCTACCTGCATGCCCAAAATCAGCCCCATCCGTCCAGCGGTTTGGGCTCTGCGTTGATAGATCACTATGTCAGTCAGTCAATCAGTCAGTCAGTCACCTTTGAGTTTTATATATATAGATTTGAGTGTCAATTAGATTAGTAAACATGTTTTGAAGAATAGGAATTTTTAAAATTGGAATAAGGCAATCAGATATTTATTTGTAAATAAGTATTCTTTAATAATTTTTCAAACGTTTTTAATGTATGTACCTACTTTTAAAATAACACTTCTCTTAGTAACTCATCGTCATCATAATATTGGCGTCCATACATAGGCAAGTTCTAAAGACGTACATAAATATAGATATTTTCATCACTCCGTGCGAAAAGCACTGCTTTCGACCATGCAAGACCGTGTGGAAAGCAATGAACGACCGAAATAGAGTTGATAAGTGTTTCCCAATCAAAAATAAATGAGATAGAAAATGAATTAAGAGAAATTGAGGATGAATTTTTTAATAGTTTTGCATCTGATAACGCGGTAATAAATGCACCACAGTATAATCAATAAAACGTTTCATTACTAAATAAAGATTTTGTTGATTCTCAATTATTATCTAATATACTTAAGTTGAATAAAAAAAGGTATGTCTAAAGAATTAAGCAACTGTTCAAATATTACATTTAACGTATTTAACAAAGATTCATAACTATACATAAGCTTGTAATAAAAAAGTTTTTTTCAACAAAAATGTTATAATTTCTTAACTCTAAAAAATTTTTGTTTTAATGGGGGGGACCCGCCTCCCCCCAACCCTCCTTCAGCGCCTTCGCGGTGCAGACGGATCAGACCTAATATCACTTTTATTATCTTCTTTCCTTTTATTTTAGACAAATTCAAGAGCTTTCCTCACGGAGTGATGAAAAATAGAATACGCAACTCGTGCGATGCGCAGGTAATCCCATCACTCGTGCACTGGTGATGGGATCACCTGCTTTCCGCACTCGTTACGTAATGTACTATTTCAAAATATAAAATACACTCACAGACAAAAGTATTGCATATTTTATTTTGGGTCTGTTTTTTAATTATATATTTTTCTTTTAAAGCGTATTGTACTTTTTATTGCTTAATCTGTTATGCTGGAACGTTTTACGTATATTCATCGTCAAGTAACTTGCATATTGAAGAGCTACAACAAATCTGTAGACCATTAATGAAATAGTCTGATTTTGCTTATAAAATTTAATTAAAAAGAAAAACAATCATGACAATAGAACACTCTTTATACGGCAACATTGTAACAATTTAGTAAATTTAGTATTTAGTATTTCCTCCTTTAGCTCTAGTGATAGCCTGCATCCCTCTGGGCATGCTTTGCAGAAGGTCTTGAATGGTTTCTTGCGAAAGTCGAAGCCACTCCTCCTATGCAGCAATTCTTAATTCTGCAATTAAGTTAGGAGCTGGGTTTTTTGCTCGTATGTCCCATACGTGTTCTATGGGAATTGCATCAGGACTCATTGGTGCACGGGCATTATCATGCATTAGCACAAAGGTATCATACCCAATGAAGCCAGCATAAGGAAAAACATGATCTTCAAGAATGTTGCGTATGTACCAGTCAGCATTCATTCGAATATTCATCTCAACCAGCTCCGTACGACTTTCCCAACTCATGCCGCCCCATAGCATAGTGGAACCGCCACCAAAGCTAACATTGTGCACAAGATTACATTCTGCGAAACGTTCTCCAGACCTCCTGTATACTCGACCACGTCCATCTGGCTTCCATAATTGTATCCTTGTTTTACCTGTGAAAAGAACTCTTCCCCATTGATGTTCGTGACAGTTAACATGGGCTCTTGCAAATTGCAACCGTTCAGTTATGTGCCGTGGGAAAAGCCGTGGAACTCTGGCAGGTCGTTTTGGATATAAACCAACCTATTTATGTCTTTTCGTCACTGTTTTGACACTTATATTAAATTGTCTTGTAATCAGTAGTTGATTTTTCAAATTGGGAGCTATAAGTGTGCGATTTCGCAGAGATTGAAGCCTCAAATATTGGTCATACCTTGGCGTTGTACCTACATCTTTTTCGTCCTTGACCAGGTTGCCGTTTGTATTCTCCAGTCTCATTGTATCGCTTTACTATACGAGAAACAGTCGTAACCATTATAACACACACTAACTCGCTTAAATTTGGCATATCAGCAAGAAAACTGCAGAATCAAAAACCAAAACTGTCCAACTGATATTTCAATACCGACAAACAAAATAACAATCATTGTATGTCGCCAAGCACACTATGCAATGTTTGTTAGTTTGTTACATTATTGCTTCTTCGGCTATAAAGACTATCTATAACCATTCTTTTATTTCTAAATAAATTGCAATATACGTAAAACATTCTAGCATAATAGATTTAGCAAAAAAAGTACAAAACTGGTCAAAAGGAAAAAAATATAATTCAAAAACAGACTCAAAATAAAATGTGCCATATTTTTTCTGTGAGTGTATATATAGGTAAATTTCAAAAGCTTGTGGCACCGATGTATTGTAAAATGTTTAACCGATAGCACTTATATCGTTATCGTCACGTTATCCGTAATCAGATTAATTTAGTGTTGTCACTAAAAACTTGTCACTAAATGTATTGAGTTCTTGGCAAGACGATTTCAACGAGCCCAAACTCTAAAGGGGTACGTAGTTTCATCTCTGAGATGCTAGGGCCACCTTCCGGCTCCATCATCATATCAGCTTTCTGGCATCATAATATTGGATTGTCATCCAATTTACATGTCTCTGCAAAATTTCAGATCAATCGGAAGTCGATAAGTGGCGCAAATTTTGCTTCCAAGATTCCACCCGTATAAACTAACGAACACGGCAAATTAAATAAAAGCTTGTAATAATAGAAACTCTAATATACAGGGTGTCCCAGAATTAACTACGGAAACTTCGTATACGTATTCCTTGATGACAAATAAGTAGGGTCTTTCCTATAAAAAAAATTTTTTTAGAGACTCCTTTCAGAGTTATAACCCTTTAAAGAGGGGTGGTAAAATACTGTTTTAATTTAATATCTTCTGATTGGTCCAAGATAAAAAATTAAAAATTTGGGTGAACATCATTTTTATAAAGACGCATTTCTCCTGCCACTTTTCACCTGCCCTACCCCATTCTAAGGGTGCAAATCAAGGAACCCCTCTTAATATTTTTTTTGTAACTTTCTTAGCAATTAATATTTGCAATAACAAAAAATTATTTTAGGAAGTTTTGATTATTTAGAAACTTTTTTGTTCCTTGTCGTTTTTTGCGAAATCGTTTCGGTTTGGAGTAAAAAAATAAAATGTAGGACCATGTCAATTGAGTATTGTGTATCGCGATCAAGTAGCGCACATTTAACCATTTAAAGAGTTAAAGGGTTATAACTCTGACAGGAGTCTCTAAAAAATTTTTTTTTATAGGAAAGACCCTACTTATTTGTCATCAAGGAATACGTATACGAAGTTTCCGTAGTTAATTCTGGGACACCCTGTATAAAAACTGTTTTTGTTTAAATAAAGAAGGCATAATTTCACATACGAAATGTAATTCATATGCAATTCACATATATAAAAGATTTTTGAATATGTTTTTTAAATCAGGTATTTACCTACTGGAGCTTGCTTACATTTACAAAATTATCTGATTGTCATTTGTTATGAGAAAAAATGACTAATTTTTATTATCAGGTTTTGTGGTTTGGATATTCCCAACAAATATTAAAATAACCTAAATATATCAAAAACAAATCTTGCATGTCTATTTAAAACTTGGTTACTTAATTTTCAGCAAAGAGGTCAGCTTTGGGTTGAACGTTTATACAGCGCTAATATAATTATATCATTTCCTGTCTCATAGTGCAGAAAATCTAGGTGTAAAATTCAGTTCAATCAATAAGAGAGCTCCAACGATAAGCGAAATATTTTGGAAAGCGGTCATTGAAAAGGAAACTATACTTTCAAATACAGCTTTCCAAATACAACAATAAAAAAAGATGTTCTAACAAAGAAAGTTTTGTTTGTAATTTCTATCCGTTCATAAGAGGAGTTTTAAGGGAAAGTTTGCTAAACTGAAACACTAAGAGAAGCTTTTCTAATTGATAGACCGAATTTTTAATACGATATCTTCTGTTTGTGTTAAAAATATTATCCCCATCAGGTCAATTATTTCTTTAGATAAAAATCAAAAGGCACAAGTGAAAAAACTTTTTGGCCAAAAGAAAATCCAACAAGTCATTTACAAACCGAAATAAATAGTAATGGATTCTTTATCCCAAATATACAACAAGAAATGTCTTTATTAATGTCTGATTTTAAATCTAATTTAAAAATTTGTTAATTAGTATATATTTTTTGTTTATCACAAGTTTTACTTAATCAATTTTTCTCTTGATTTTTTTAGAGACGTTAATAACATAAATTGGTAGATTGATAATGAGATTTTAATTTTAATATATCATTTTTCGATTTCTTTCCCTACATACTATCATCGGAAGTTGATGTTTTCGCTTTATGTGCCTACAGGTACGAAATACAGAAACTGAAAAATTAGCTTTGTTTATATTGTATTGATCGGAGACAAAGCAAAGTAGTAGGTATATTATATTACTTGGGATTAAAGTTGATCGACATGCGTTCCTAGTAATGTAACTTATTATTCTGTCTGTCTGTCTGTTCGTAGGCATTCTTTTTTCTTTGACTTCTACTGGATTTCACTAGCGTTTACAGATATCACCCCAAAATCTTTAAGTTTGTTGTTTTCTATTATCTATTTTGTTCGGTATATAATCTCAATATATTTTGAATTTGTACATATAATAGTTCACGTTGGTATCGCAGTAAACTCTTGATTACCACTAGAATGTAGTTTGGCTACAAAAAGAGTAGGTCTAATTTGAGTTCCATTTGATGTAATGTTTATATCTGTAGTGCTCAATTTCGTATACCGCAAAATTTGGGAAAGAATTTATTGTACTTCAGAAGCCTATTAGATGTCGTAATTGTAGGGTAAAATACTTAAAAACATGTCAAAAATCAATATTAAAATTCACGACAAACCAACAGAAAACCATTAACCATGAAACCTATACTTATACTATAATAGTAGACAACAATGAAACTATACCATATTTTTAAAGATTATTTAGTAGCAAATTTAACAGGTTTTAATTCCAACTATTTCTTCTATAAAAAAAAAACCGTTTGAGTTTTGAGATTGGCAAAAAAATTATAATATGGAATTTTTGGATTCACCGATTTTGATTCTAAATAGCTCTATGTATAATGGTCATATTTCGTTAAAAAAACTATGGGACCTCTGTTTAAATTTTAAAACAGATACTAAGTAGAGGCCGCTTTCAATGCTCGAAGCATGAAACAAGTAACGATAGAGAGATAAATTGAAACTAGGGAAGTTAGCCCATGCGAAACTCTGTTTCATCTAGTAAACAAAAGAGAGATATCGCTACTCGTCTCGGGTTCAGAGCATTAAAGGCTGTCGATAGTATATGCTAAAAGGTATTCTTTTTTATTTTATTAACCTTTTTGATAAAACAACAAAACGTTTGGAGACACGTTTATAAAGTTTATTCGTAGAAGCAATCCCTGTCCAGTTAACAACTCTCTTTTTAGAAACAAAATTTCAGGTTTTCATCAAATGTAGTGAAAATAAGAAAAATTATTAGAAGTAGCCAACTGATCAGCAATAGTAATTTGTAAATAATGTAAAATATAGCTGTAATCTACATATCACTGTTTTTATACACATTTTGGAAGAAGTGATAGTCAGTCTAATTAACTAGTTATATACCGAAAAGAATATCACCCTATATTTTTTTATCATTTGCATTGTAATCATTTTTAGTTTATATACACAAAAGTAGCCTTTTTGTACTTGTTATAATTATAGAACTTTAATTCAGTCAGTTGTTATAGCTTTTGAAAATAAAAATAAAATATTTTTTAAAAAAGGATTTTCAATAAAAATCCGTATAATTAACTTTACATTTTTGTTTTTATTACCAAAAGATTTATTGACACTTCCTATTTCTCATTAGGTATACACAAAGTAATATGTTGATAAGTACCGGAAAACGGTTACAAGTTCAGATATACATAGTCACTTCCCATTAAGAATTCCAGTAATTATTAAAAACCAATTAGATAAGAATCTTCTGTATTGTTTTGGTATTTTCAATACCACAGTACCTATTAATAAATATTTTATTATTCTTGGTTTTTCTTTAAAATCTCTTTAGAAAAACAACTTTAATAAGATAGGAATGTCTGCAGTGGAGTAACATCGTTTAAATAAGACCTAGTAATTTGACTTAGAAAAGTTTGACTTAGTTTCATTTCAAAAGAAGAACACATTGAGAGTAGGTCAATAGATATGTACCTATCTACAGAATATGGGTACCAGGGCATTGTAGAATATTTTGTGGAATACACGTCAATGAACAAACCTTTACAAAAAAATGAATCTGTACCAAATACTACGGTACAGGGTCGGTTGAAGTTGTATATAACAACAATTAAAAACGTATTTTCGATCAAAAGTATTCAAGTACTGCTTAAAATAACCGGTAATCAATCAGACTAGTTACAGAATTTTTTATTGGTAAAGGAGCTCATAATACATACTTATCTTCCACAAATTGTACGGTATGAGAAACAATATATAACTTAATCTCTGTTTCTTTAAAAGTGCCCACAATTACTGCACCCTTAAGTAGAACTTATGCATGTAGTACGACAAGTAACTATTAGTTAAACGTCTTCCAAAAGGAGAAAAAATAAACTCTTAATAAATCACATTCTAGGGTGTACACTACTACAGATACATAGATTTGATGTTTTCGATTCAACGTAAGGGTTAAACTAAGATTACCTATAGTTTATCCAATCTAAATGTGAAATTTTGTGCTCTTTGGCGGTTTTTAAGTGCCTTTGATGACATTTCCGACCATTGGCGTGGAATTAAATAAAAAGGGTTCATAAATTTTTATTAATTTTTGTTTTAAATTTCAAAAGAAAAACGGTTTTTGTATATTTATAAATTTTGTATCAATTTGAAAATTGTCAAATAACAAATTAATTCTTTCAAATTAAAACTTGTTAATTTTAGTTATTAATAAGAACATTTGACTCATTATTCAAATAGTACATAACTCATAAGATTTTAAAACAATTGTCTACAAATAATACTCATTTTGTCTGACAATCTTAAAAGATTGTCTGTCCAGCAAGGAACACGAGGAGGGATGAGCCTACCTTGCCTGGAAAGGAAAGGGTTGGGTATGTTAGTAAGAATATAAAATTAGTTTGTTTTTGAAAACAAGTTTTCAAGATACATCACGATAGCTGTAAAGGAAATTGGTTGGAATGACTAACAAGAATTGTCAGAGTCTTCTAAAGTAGAATCGTTTCCAGGTTAAATTACTAATGGTGCTATTGGCGGTAAAACAGGATATTCCTTTTCTATTTTTATAACATGTGTTTCGCAATTTTTCCATACATCGCTATTAAAGCCACTAATTACCTCTCGAATATTATCAAGAACAACTGCGCTTAAGGTTGGTGACTGATTATATTTTCGTAAACGTTTCTTTACAGTACTCCAAACCATTTCGATTGGATTAAAAATACAGTAGTAAGGAGGTAAACGCAAAAGGGTATGACCATGTCTGCTGCAAATGGTGTCAATGACGTATTCATTTTTAAAATTCTGACTTTTGATCATTCTTATTAATTCCTTCTTTACTGGAACCTTTTTAGGAACATCGATATTTTTGATTGCCATAAGTCTTAAAATTTCATTCTTTTTTTGTGTTATTAGGTATTTTGTTCAATATGCGGAAATGATACGACACATTGTCCATAACAATTACTGAATTGTAAGAAAACCCAATAGGTAGTGTTGAATTTCGATTCATAAATAAATAAATAAATAAATAAATAAATAAACGAAAAACTAAGAGAAAGTGAAAAATTAGAAACAGAAAAAATGCGAAAAAAATAAAGTCTAAAAAAAATACCTTTCTAAATCAAATAATATAACGCCACCGTAAGGTGGCGTAGTTATTATCTTATATATTTAAACGAGAAATTATTACTATATTAAGTACTATCAAGCCACCGTAATATCTGATATAAAAAATCAATAAAAATCAATCACGCTACTGTGTACTGTAATGGGGAAGAAGACTATTGGCGGTATTTGACTGATGTCGCATTTTGCAATTTTCCTCTTTGAAGTTTCGTTTGATAAACAGCGCACCGTCGGCATTTGTTTGCGATAAGATCAATGCGTTACGAACCGACTTGAAAATCCGGACAGTAAATACACAATATTGCCGGTATTTAAAAATTCCTTTAAGTATAAGTAATATATACAAAATTGATATCATTAGAAGTAAAAACTGTTTAAATATGAAGAACCTAGTTAATTAATTTAAGTATATATTTTGTAAGAATATTTTTATATTATCTTTCTAAGAGTCATTGACGAACAATTGAATAGTAAAGTAGAGAGAAAATTTTCAAAATATATAAACTTAGGAATATTCGCAAATATATCTGACAACCTAGATTCGAAAGTCGGTTCCTTTGTTGGGGTTAAAGGGCGTGGTTATGTTTTCACATTAATATTAGTTAAACTATACCTACATATGAAAATATTCGACTAGTTTTTTATCTTGTCTGGTAGAAGTTTTACAGCCAATAAAAATTAAGATCAATTAGTAATCCTATTCTACACTACCCAACAAGGAATGCTGCTCAGTACGTTCAGAATCCTCTAGTAAGACAACATTGTTGTAAGGAATGTTAACTTGTCAAAACAACCGAAACTTTTAAAGTAAACAACCCAAAACAAACCCCTGATATAAATGTATAATACCTTAATATAACAACAACAAATCTCTAGAACAAGATAATCAAGATTAACGATAGAGATATTTAAGACTAAAGAAAAATAACAAAACATCTTTAAAATAATAAAATAATAACTCAAAAAATACTAGTAAAACTGTAGAACTTTAAACTATATTTTCCTATAAAAAATCCAGATGTGAAAAATTAATAAAAGCATTAGTCATTTTTCCTTGGGGTTGAACTACCTACCAGATGCGTCTCCAGGTTACGGATAGAAGGTGGTCAGGGCAACCTGATTAATAACGGTTATAAATAAGGTGAGGGAACCTAAAAACCCCCAAAATGTTTTGCGAAAGCCGTCGCCGCGGACAAGCTTTACCGATGGTAAGGTTTAAGGTAACGTGCCGAGGGTTGAAAGGCCACTGGTTAGAATGTGGTTCTCCTGAGGGCACCGGGCAACACCCTCTTGTATTTAGTCTTCCCTTGGCATGCGGGGCTCTGTCAGGTGGTGACCTTCCTTTCCCTTGCTACTCATGGGAAACCCGAGGGAGCATATCTTCGTTTTTCGGAGTAGGGAACGAGGATTTGACTACCCTCAAATGAAAGTTGATGAACTTGAACTATGCGTACACCTCATTAACTATGAGGCTAAAGGCCGAAGAGGCCAAGAAGGGAGGTCAGGAGGAGAGCAGCAGTGCCGTCGAGCCAAGAAGTCTGGCGGTTGAAAGCCCTACGGACGAGACACGCAAGGAGGCATCTGAAAAGATGCAGACCGAAGGGTCCTCAGAAACGTCTCCCTGATCAAATAAATAAATAGATCCGTAGAGGAGGAGATGACACGATTTCATTCATTCAGTGGAACCTCCAACACAGGAAAGTGGCCATGCAACCAACAGCCGCCACCTAGCTGGACAGAACACACCCTGGGTAAGGAAAACCGGAGTTTATCCAGCCCTGTGGCAATAGGGTGTGGAGGAGCTACTTCCTCATCTAGTGCAAATATTTACACCGATACGGCTCTACATCATGTGGTTGATCAAATCCAGCGATCATTGGACAGGAAAAAGTCCACTCTGGGAGTATTCATAGATATCGAGGTAACTTCCGATAAAACCACGTTCCCTAAAATAATACACTCGCTTACTACCCGAAATTTACCTACATCAGTAAGCGGATGGAATCTCAGCATGCTCTCCGAGCGTGCAATAAAAAAAACTGTAAATGACGTCAAGATACGAGGCAAGGTTACGAGAGGCTGTCTACAGGGAGGGGTTTATCACTTCTACTGTGAAACATTGTTCTAGACAGCCTAATTCACCGCCTCAATGAAAATGACATAATCTATACAGAAGTCCACGCAGATGACATTGTAATTCTGCCAACAGGAAAGTTTAAAAGCACCCTATGCGACAGAATGCAAGTGGCTTTTAAACTTTAAAAAACAATCGCTGTCTATTAACCCCAAAAAGACAGATATGATTCTCTTCACGAAGAAAAAGAAACCTAATGTCCTAAAAGGACCTAGTCTTTTCAACGTTAAACTAGGCTATGCAACAAACGTCAAAAACTTAGGTGTTATCCTTGACAGCAAGCCGACGTGGAGCTCACACATAGGAAGCAGAGTTAAAAAAGCATTTATATCTTATGAGCAATACCGCCGAACCATAGAACAGACCTGGAGATTAACCCCCAAGGACACCATGTGGATCTACACGGCAATCATATGAACTATGCTAACATATAGTGCTGTGGTGTGGTGGCCTTAAATGAAACAAACGACAGCTATCAAAAAATTAAACCAAATCTAAAAATCAGTATGCCTTCTTGTAACAGGAGCTATGCAAAGCACACCGACCAGCGCAATGGAAGTATTACTTGAACTCACCCCCTTGATATATTTGTTAAGGAGGTAGCGTTAATGACCATGGTATACGCATTCGCACAGTTGATATCAAACCCACTGTAGGAACCGGCACCCATAGGGACAGTCTGTGGAGAGAGTCGCTAAAGGCGAGACCACTCTTACAGACAGACACGGATGCCGTCTTACCAAGATGCTACAAAATATTAACAATTAAGACAGCAGACCCAACGTAGTGAAAACTCTGAGCGCCTATACGGATGGATAAAAAATCAAGAAAGTGTGGGATGTGGAATTTACTCCAAGAACATAAAAATGAAATGGGTTATGGATGGCTTGTCCAGTGTGGTTCAGTCAGACCTCACAGGCATAACCAGAGCTGCAAAAGAATTAATCAATAGGAACATCACAGATAGGAATGTAAATATTTACAAAGACTGACGACAAGCACTACTGACCTTGAATAGACCACGTTTCACTTCAATTTTAGTACGTAGGTACTAGAATGTTACCAAACTCTAATTGTGGCCAGCCAGAATAACGTGAGCTGGTAACTGCATTGCGAACAATTTAGCAAGGAGAGCAGCGGGCTACAAATATGTTAGCCTTCGCCCATCTACCAAGCTAACAATGTTCGCTGTCGTGTGTGAGCAGTTTCATCGATGGAGTGAAAGACACGGACATGCAGCAAGCGTTGAGACTGGGACGTCACCAAACATTGAAGGATGTTCTTGTTTATGCGCTGGAGTTTAAAGCAGCGAAAAATGCCTCCCGCCAGTATCGTAAGGTCCATCATGTAAGGATGGTAGCGAAAGAGGAAAAAGAAGATCTAAACCAAACCTTATTAGGCATAAAAAAGTCAAATTATTTTTTTCTTTTTTGAACATCTTGTAGGAGAGACATTTCTAAAATAGTCGACTAACGTAACTAACTTTTGATTGAGCATATAAAAACTAGAAAGCTTTGGCTACTTAAAAAAATACCATAGGGAGTGAAGTTTGGTTTGGGGACAAAATTTAGCGACTGTACCTTATCACTTGTTCTTCATAGATATTGTATATCTTTCTGTAAATAATATCCTTTGACATTCGTCTACACTTGTAGTTTATTGGCATCCTTTCTTTTTTTGCTCTTTTAAATTAGGTTACTTACAATATCTTTAATTGCAGATATTGGTGTTTTTCACAATAATTTTGTATCTGGTGACAAATGGATTTTTTTACCAAAGGTGTTATATATGATACTAAAGGTCAAACACAAGATAAAGCATGTTTATAATAAACTGAAATCTTGATCTGTTTCAAAATAAAATTCTTATCTCATATTATTAAATATTCATTAAAGAGGAATGAAATACAACCCTTTTATGTTACGTTAGATGATAATTTGACGATAATAATTATTCCCTACCTATTTTGAATGATTTAACTAACTAAGCTGTAAAATTTGACTCTTTCAGTGATAATATGGATTTAGGAAGATATAAAGTCAACAAAATAACTTGATACGGACTTAACCTGTATTAGTTTGAAAGCAGTGTATTATAAATATAGTATGAGATTATCATGATCATTTGAAAAGACATTAAAATTAAATTAAATTTAATATCGGGATTAAAATTTCAATTATTGTTTTTGAATTACTATTTCATTATACCCATTTATTTTGATAAACAATACATTGTGGTAATAAACATTGCAATTACTGGTATTAAAATTCATTCCCATAATCAGACTGTTAATATTTAAACTGTAATATTTGTTATTGAAATAGAAACAGTCTTTGATGACTATTTTATATACCGCCCCATTTTTGTAAACATAAATACTAGTAATAGCGGAGTGCCTGGAGCATTCAAAACGTTAAAACTTCGGATTAGAGTTATAGTGAATGAATTTGTATAATCGACGTGAGATTTTGTTTTTTATACTATAAATTACAATGTTTACCCAACATTTTTTTGTGCACTCAATTTTTTCATTGTTTAAACAAATTATTATGAAAAATTAATTTTTGAGCATATAATTTTACTTTAAATAGAATTTTTTTTTCATTTATACGTTAAATTTCACATGAATAGACATAGAGGAACATCTTTCGAGAATACCTGTGTATAAAAATAGCAGTAGAGATTTCGAACAGGTAATAAAACTTGGAGGGGAGAGCAGCGCGCCTAGATGTGAAATCCTTCCGAATTTTTTTTTAACTCCGTCGGGTCCATTTTATACTGTAATTTTTTCATATTTTGTAGATAAATTTGTGAAGCCTTCACATAGGAAAAATGCCCTGATGCACAAAATAATGGAATCATTAGCTCAATACTATATAAATGTAAATTCCTATCTCCCATACGATCCGCAGCAATAAAGTCCTTCAATATAGTAACCATTCAAAAATAAGTAATCCATCGTTTTGACGCTTTATTTTTATTTTAAAGCTCCAGTAACTTATTTTTAAAAAATTTAGTAAGCGTTTAAAATCCATGGTTTCCAGTTATTTCTGTATAGTTGAACATTTCAAAAATCATAGAGTTATCATCATCACTTATTACATTTGCAAAATCTGTATTGTGTTCCATAAGATTTTCAAACACCAATTGTGATAAAGCTTGCTGTAATAAAGTATGAGCACGTACCTACTGCTCTAGCATACGCATGTCCAAAAGTTATGTGATCAATTGTATTTTCAGCATATAGAAAGAGCATCTTTTATCCCACTTCCAGCCATAATATAACCAATGGATCCCATGTAAGATATTAGAGTATGAAACGAGCCTAGCCTTCACTTGTCAGAGCAGCCAGAGCAACGCGACGTGCCAACTCAATCCACCCTTATACTGTTTAATGCCCGACATCAAAAACGGATCGATTCGATCGTTCCTTCATCCCCAGGGTCTCCAGATTGTGGAACTCCATACCTTCCCACGTCTTCCCCACTCGTCCCAACTTTCAGGCCTTTAAATGCAAAATTAATAAATTGTCTCTTTTGCCGCAATAGATGTTCTCGGTACATTTGTATTTAGGTCTATACCTACGAGGATATCCTTATTAAAAAAAATAAAAAAATACACAGCAGAAGCAATATCCCGTGCTTTCATGTATAGAGGTTGATCGAACGTTAAAATGCGTGTTCTCATATCCAATTCTTTAGCATTATCTACTGAATTTTTTATTGTTCTGTAAATTGTCTGATAATCACTTGGAGCTGCGTTCATGAAAGGCAAAAAAATTACCGATGACACATCAAAATCATGGGCATTAGTTAAAAATTCATAAATCCATTCCATCCGGAAAATTTGTTATTATTTTTGAACTTTAAATACGTCCACAAAATATTTAATTGTCCATTTGTAGTAAATTTCTTAATATCCGGTTCAACTTCTGGTAACTTGAATGTTATATTTGAAAATCCTATACCTGTAGAAGCTGGATATATTTGCAGAGGGATATTTCCATGTTTAAAAAAATCAGATTCAGGTGGAAGTGTCTTCAAGCGCTTAATAGGTCGTCGAGGTTGTATGTTGTATACCATCACTTGGAGTAACTATTTCAATGCTTCCCATATAATGGAACGTTCCTTTACAATCAATAGTGTTCATAGTGAATTCAGCATTATCATGCACAAATTAAACTGGTGGAGCTGTAAAAGTTGCTGAATGTAAAAAATGATGATAACTCTATGATTTTTGAAATGTTTAACTATACAGAAATAACTAGGAAATCATGGATTTCAAACGCTTACTAAATTTTTTGAAAACAAGTTACTGGAGCTTGTAAACAAAAATAAAACGTCAAAACTATGGATTACTTATTTTCGAATGGTTACTATATTGTAGGACTTCATTGGTGAGATTGGGAGATTGGAATTTACATTTATATAGTATTGAGATAATTATTCCATTATTTCATGCATCAGGGCATTTTCCCTATGCGAAGCCTTCACAAATTTATCTACAAGATATGGACCCCACAGAGTTTAAAAAACTTTCGGAAGGATATTTCACATCTAGGCGCGCGGATAGGCGCTACATAGCAGCTGGCGCTTTGCTCTCCCCTCCAAGTTTTATTACCTGTTCGAAATCGCTACTGCTATTTTTATACACAGGTATTCTCGAAAGATGTTTCTCTATGTCTATTCAGGTGAATTTTAACGTATAAATGAAAAAAAAAAAATACTATTTAAAATAAAATTATATGCTCAAAAATTAATTTTTCATAATAATTTGTTTAAACAATGAAAAAATTGAAAGCACAAAAAAATTTTGGGTAAACATTGTAATTTAAAATATAAAAAACAAAACGCCACGTCGATTATATAAATTCATTCACTATAACTCTAATCCGAGGTAAAAACCTCCAGGCACTCCACTATAAAGTTAAATAAGAGTTTAGTAATTGTTTAGTGAGTTCAGTTTTAAAGATGGAAGTAGTTTCAAAACATGTCAAATCTATGTATTGTAATGGCTACTGCTATGTTCGGGAGCCCAGAGGGTTTTCGTAGCCGTTAAAGAGACAAGGCCCCACCAAAGTTTTTTCTATCTATTTTGACCCCCTGATTACAAATATCAAGGGTGGATTCCCGAGAAATGGTTAGGAAATTTGTTATTAACAAATAATTTGTTACTAATAAACAAATTGTTTTTTCGCAAAACAATAGTATATTGTAATACAAGTGTTACAATGACAGAGGTTTCGTAGTACGAGTTCAGTTTGTGAAACGAACCGCGAAGCGGTGAGTTTCGCAAAGAACGAGTACTACAAACCGTCATTTTAACTCGAGTGTTACATACTATTTTTTATAATGAACTTTTAAAAGTATAAAAAAAAATAAAATGAGAGTTTTTCGAAATATTTATTTATGTTGGCAATCTTGACAGTTTTGACACTTGTCAGTTTTAATGATTTTAAATTAGAATGTTTGTCAAATTTGTATAAAATATTCCGAATTTAGCAATAACGCTGATAATGTAGTTAATAATTTACTACAACATACTTTTTGATTTACTACCTGAACTCTTTCGTTGAAAATCAGTGCAGTGCAACCAATTGTGTAAAACAAAAAGTTACAAAAAACAGTGTTACAATGAATCTATTTCGATACTGTTTTTAGTGTCGAAATAGAAACTTTGTGAACGTGAATTATAAAAAAAATTTTACCTTAATCCTTGACTGATTTTAAGCAAAAAAGGTTTCTATGTATTTTTTCATCAGACGCACTGTTTTCAAATTAAAAATTGTTAAACATTCGAAAAATAGCATTTTTGACATGTTTCAAATTTGCATAACATTTTATATAATTAATATTCTTAAACTCTGCGATTATTATTTGACACTTAAGATCATAAAGTATGAGATGAAATTGGTGGCAATACGAAAATGCAATAATTTTATTACTTTTTAACGCTATAAGCATTATGCATTTAATCTCCTGTAACGTACGACGTATAAAGGGTATGCATATTGTTTATAGCGTTAAAAAGTAATAAAATTATTGCATTTTTGTATTGCCACCGATTTCATCTCATACTTTATGATCTTAAGTGTCAAATAGTCATCGCAGAGTTTTTCAAATGATTAAGGATTTTTAATTTGAAAAATACATAACAAGGTTTTTTGCTTAAAATCATTCAAGGATTACGGTGTCGAATAGTCATCGCAGAGTTAAAAAATATTAATTATATAAAAAGTTATGGAAATTTGAAAAATGTCAAAAATGCTATTTTTCGAATGTTTAACAATTTTTAATTTGAAAACAGTGCGTTTGATGAAAAAATACATAGGAACCTTTTTTGCTTAAAATCAGTCAAGGATTATGGTAATATTTTTTGTTTTGCGAAAAAACAATTTGTTTATTAGTAACAAATTATTTGTTAATAACAAATTTCCTAACCATTTCTCGGGAATCCACCCTTTGGTGGAGCCTTGTCTCTTTAACGGCTACGAAAACCCTCTGGGCTCCCGGAGTAATGTGTTTGATAGGTTTAGTGTGTGCGAAACAAAAAGATTTTGGCGATATAAATATAAAAATCGAGGATGTAAATCCCGGGTTCACATAACAGATGATATTATTGTGAATCAATTACATAACTATGTATTCCCACGATTCAAATACTGCGGATTTGGAAAAAAGGCTGGTCTGTACTGCAATGTAAGGTCGTGCTTCTAAAACGATGGAATTAACTTCACAAATTACCAATATGTGAGAGATCTATTTGTGGGAAATGAACTTACTCCAATAAAACAAAAATATCTCCAGACATAAAAAAAAACACAACATTGGTGGTACTCGAAATTGAAATATTGAAATATTAACGTTACACGAGCTACACGAATTTAGTTACATAGAGGAGATATTGCAACCTCATGTCGTCCTATTTAAACAAAATATGGGCACTGGGTTCATTTTACAACAAGATAATTCCACGCCACACTTAGCCAGGGTCTTGAGAAATTTCTTACAACCGTACAATATTAATCTGATGAGATGGTATAGTTTAACTAATATAATTGTAAGAAGCCAACCACGCCTCCTAACCATATCAAAGGAACCAGCTTTCGAATCTAGGTTGCCAGATATATTTCCGAAAGTTCCTAAGTTTATAAATTTTAAAAATGTTCTTTTTACTTTACTATTCAATTGTTCGTCAATAGCTATTTTCGCGGAGAACATTCTGAACGTATTCGGAGGGAATTCTCATGCGCAGTCTAAAATTTAAGCGGAGTAAAAATATTCTGTTCAGGTTATAAAATCCTGCGTTCGTGGAAGGCGTAGATGACCTTCCGAACATGCTCGTAACGCATCCGATGTGTCCGAGGATTAAAGCAGGGATTTTTTGTTCTGAATTAATTCTAACCTTAAAATTTGTCTTTTTAATACAATATTCACGTTTAATTATTTGAATGCTTTGTGTTAAATGTTTGTTTTTGTTTATGGTATTATTGACTTCTTGTTTGAGTTTTACTTTTTTAACTTAGTTTCTTTATTTATTGTATAGGAATCAACAAATTTGCTTACAGATGAGTTTTTCAATATAAAATTAATTTACATTAATCGGTTAAAAGTTTTAGATAAATTTCAGTTCTAGTGATAAGGATTTAAAAGATATTGTTAGATTTATAAAGGTTCCAAAAAACATTCAAACATTCGTAAGCGTTCGCGGTACCTTAAAAATTCAGAATATGTCTGTAGAGTGACTTGCGCGTTAAGGAAATCCAGTACATACTCGGTTCTTAGTCTGAATACGTTCAGGATTAGCTCCGCGAAAATAGCTAATGACTCTTAGAAAGATAATATAAAAAATATTTTTAAAAAATATATACTTACATGAATTAACTGGGTTCTTCATATTTAAACAGTTTTCACTAGTGAAATCAATTTTGTATATATTTCTTATATTTAAAGACATTTTTGAGTAGCGGCAACATTGTGTATTTAGCTACGCATTTCCAACTTTATTGGCTTCCGCTTTGATATTGTATGTAAAGAAATGCCGACGCCTTTGTGACACTATTACCGACAAGATGTGTTTCGAGACATACAGGAGAGTCGCTAATAGGAACCAAAGTGGTGGTAATGCGATGGTAGTTAAATGAATATGTCATTAACACCATTTGCATCACACACGTTCATATCATTTTGCGTTTAATCCAATCGAAATGGTTTGGAGTACTGTAAAAAACATTTGCGAAAATATAATCAGTCACCAACCTTAAGCGCAGTTGTCCTTAATAATATTCGAGAGGTAATTAGTGGCATTAATAGCGATGTACAGCAAAATTGCGAAGCTCATGTTATAAAAATAGAAAAGGAATATCCTGTTTTACCACCAATAGCACCATTATTTATTCAAACTGGGAACCATTCTACTTTAGAAGACTCTGATAATTCTTGTTAGTCATTCTAACCAATTTCCTTTACAACTATTGTGATGTATCTCGAAAACTTGTTTTCAAAAAGATAATTTTATATTCTTACTAACATACCCAACCCTTTCCTTTCCAGGCAAGGAAGGCTCATACCTCCACGTGCTGAACAATCTTTTAAGATTGTCTGACAAAATGAGTATTATTTGCAGACAATTGTTATAAAAATATTATGAATTACGTGCTATTATACCTTATTTCGTCATTCGTTGGCAGTGTATGAAAGATAGAAATAATGCGTAGTTGCCAGGTTTATCTTAGAAAGACTTACTATCTTTGTCTTATTAACGCGCAATAGAAAGAGATATGTTTAAGTTAAATGGCAACCGGTGCCTAAAAACACGCCACTGAACGATCACTGGATGACAGAACGATTGACGCTGGCACCGGTTGCCATTTAACTTAAAAATATCTCTTTCTATTGCGCGTTAATTAGACAAAGATAGTAAGTCTTTCTAAGATAACCTGGCAACTACGCATTATTCCTATCTTTCATACACTGCCAACGAATGACGAAATGGGGTATAGATTAATGTGTCAAATGTTCTTATTAATAACTAAATATAACAAGTTTTAATTTAAAATTAATTCTTTATTTGACAATTTTTGAATTGATACCAAATATACAAATATACAAAAACCGTTTTTCTTTGGAAATTTAAAACAAAAATTAATAAAAATTTATGAACAGATTCTTTTTCTTTAATTCCACGCAATGGTTGGCATTGATCTCAATGGGTTTAAAATTCCGACAAAGACCGTAAGTTTTTACATTTAGATTGAATAAACTATAGCGGTTTTGACGAATTACCAGCAGTAATCAGAAATTTGGTGAATAGCATGCCTTATCGTTTTGCCGAAGTTCTTAGAGCCGGAGATGGACGTAATCATTATAAATGTACATTTTTCTGAATTTTTTCCTTAAATAAATTTTATTTATTTTGACATTTTAAAATGTATTTTTTAATCGTATTACCAAACAGCCTTTTGAAAACAATGTAAGAAAATAATACTTTTTTTCTTCTTATTGAAGTTATACTTCTTTTGGCGCGATAGAGAAAAATGATGAGAGTGAATTTTTACAATGCGCGCACACACCGACACCTGAATTCTACATCGTATTTTCGAAATTTATACTGAATTGTTATTAAATATGATATAAGTTGTGCATAGATATTATCATTTTGAAAGTTTTTAAATAAGTTGTTCGTAGCTCATTTGGATAAGCGTCGGATTGTGTCCAGTTGTGACAGTTCTGTTGTTATCATAATGGGATCGATTACGCGACAAAGAAGTTTTGTTTTCTTTTTTTTTTTTGTTCTACATGTGAAAACTGTTATTATTATTTTAACTATGAATTCTGAGTAAAAAAATTAAATAAATTCTTTTTTAGAGATAAACAATAAACAAAATAATTGATTAAAAAGTAATATTTTAATATACATTATCAGCAATATTAATACTGCTTTAAACAAGGTATATCACAGTAAAATTATTTTCATTAAAGAAAACTTAAATAAAGCTTGTTCAATTAAAACCCATCTTGTGTCTTGGAAAATATTTAACACTCAACTAATGTTCTGCAATGTTAGTTGCCTTTGTAATAGTTGCACTGTTCATTTGTATATGAATGTCATTTTAATTATTGTGTCTTAAAAATTATTATTGTTAATAATCTGCACAAGCGTGCGGTCGTTCAATTTTTGTGTCAAGTATTGATGACGAAACTTGAAGAGTGGAAGAGAGGAGACGAATGAAAATCCACGATTAATAGACCGGAATGTGGCATGTGTTGAAGGTAATTAGAAAAAATAGTCGAAATGAATTCTTTGAATATAAGATCTGTCGATAGTATCGTAAACAAAGTGGATTAGAGCAAAGTCATTAGAAAAAAGCTTGCGGATAGGCTTATTTTTGCAACATCTCACAGAATACAAGAAAAATGGTAATGCGTTTGTTTAATTAATAATTACTAACGACAAATATTGTTGTCATTAGATTGAAGTATTCAGTGAACAGCCATCGATGCAATAAAACCACGCTAACTCTCCGGCATCAAACAAGTTTAAAGTTCAACCTTCAGCAAGCAAATTTATGTCACTTAGAGAACTTGAACAACGCAAACCTGTATAATATAATGAAATTTAGAACAAGCTCCATCAAGCAATAAGATAAAAACGTCCACCGAAACATGGGGATTTTTTTGCTGCAGGAAAATGCTCTGCTTTATAATACAAAATCTACAACGGAAGAAATGGAGGATATTAAAGCATCCACTCTATATTCCCGATTTGTCATTTTGCGATTTTCACATCTTTAGGCCACTAAAAAAGGCGTTAAAAGGTAATCGCTTACAGTCGGTCAAAGAAGTACAAAATGCCGTGAAAAACTTTGCTGAGAAGACAATATTACACCTCAAACAATTATACCCACATTTTTTTGTGGCACCTGAGGTTATAATAAGAAATTGCATTCTCCTTTCAAAGGGTTGATATTTGTGTAAAAAAATGTGCGACGACTTAATATGCTTGTTTAATAAACATTTTATGTAGAAAAATATAGCTCTACAAATATCATAGTACCAGAATGTCAAAAACTATTTAAACCGCAACAACGTTTTTGTATCTGCAAAAAATTCTGTTTGGGAAAATCTTTAATATCTGTTAATCATGTCCAAATTTTAATTTGTTTGTATCGCTTAAATTACCTTTTAATTAAATAAAATTATTTACGGTACAAAAGTATCCAAGTGTAAAATCAATTAAATATTCTAACAGGACTATCGTTTTCATCATTTCTTATAATATTATTTATTATTTGTAGTAATTGCTGTAGGTACATAAATTAATTAATAAGTACAGCAAAATTAAAATTTATAGTTATATAAAAATCTTAATATTTTCCGATAAATGTTTAAACAAAAATGTAGAGCAATATTATTTCATACCAGTTGTACTCGCAACGTCGTTCGCGTGGCGTGTGATTGTTGTATAAAAATTTCTTACCCCACCCCATTTGAGGAATGGGAGAAAAATTTTTATACACCAGATGTTAAGTTGAAGGAAGACAAATACATCTGTGAAAACCGCATTCGAATCGGATCAGTAGTTTTCATGTGATGCGCGCAGAAACATACAGACAGACAGACAAAAAAATCTAATCACATTTTTGGGTTCTATTTCGATGTACCCGCGACGTTGTTCGCGTGGCGTGTTGATTTTTGTATAAAAATTTCCTTCCTCACCCCGTTAAAGGGGTGGGGGGAGAAAGCTTTATACACCAGATGTTAAGTTGAAAGAAGACAAATACGTCTTTGAAAACCGCATTCGAATAGGATCAGTAGTTTTCATGTGATGCGCGCACAAACATATACATTTCTACAGTTTTATTATATTAGTGGAGTGCCTGGAGCATTCAAAACGTTAAAACTTTGGATTAGAGTTACAGTGAATGAATTTATATAATGGACGTGGGGTTTTGTTTTTTATACTATAAATTACAATATTTACCCAACATTTTTTTGTGCTTTCAATTTTTTCATTGTTTAAACAAATTATTTTGAAAAATTTATTTTTGAGCATATAATTTTACTTTGAATAGTAATTTTTTTTCATTTATACGTAAAATTTCACCTAAATAGACATAGAGGAACATCTTTCGAGAATACCTGTGTATAAAAATAGCAGTAGCGATTTCGAACAGGTAATAAAACTTGGAGGGGAGAGCAAAGCGGCAGCTGCTATGTAGCGCCTATCGCGAGCGCCTAGATGTGAAATCCTTCCGAAATTTTTTTAACTCCGTTGGGTCCATTTTATACTGCAATTCTTTCATATTTTGTAGATAAATTTGTGAAGCCTTCACATAGGAAAAATGCCCTGATGCATGAAATAATGGAATCAGTAGCTCAATCTATATATATAAAAGCGAAAGTTCACTCATCACCGTATCTCAGAAACTATAGCAAATACAAACTTGAAATTTGGCAGGTAAGTTCCTTATAGGGTATAGACGTCCGCTAAGAAAGGATTTTACGAAACTCTACCCCTAAGGGGGTAAAACAGGAATTGGAAGTTTGTATGAAAGTCCTATGTTTTTGAAATGAGGGACTCGAAAATTAAAATGTTTTCTTTAGAGGTTGTGGAGGTGTACAAGTTTCGTTCCAAATTAGTTAGTAATATTTGTTTTTTTCTTCGTTGATTAAAATTATGTTTATTTTAAAGTTTCATGCCAATTAGGTGATAGCTTAGATTTGTTTTTTTTTTTCATTAATTATACTGACGTTTATATCAAAGTGTCATATCGATTACTTACTTAAAAAAGTTTGTATTTTTCGTTAAGTAAACTTACGTTTGTTTGAAAAATGGATGGAGAAATTGTAACAGTCACAGTTGAAGGATTAGCAATCCGATGTAGAGTGAAAGAGATACCTGGCAATGAAGCGTGTTTATTTTCATCTTTGTCTTATTTGCTTTATGGAAATATTTCAATGGCTGCTCAAATTAGAGCTAATATAGTAAGCCACGTGACCAACGATTGACAAAGATTAAGGTGTTTTACTATGGACCGATCCGCAACCCCTTACGATACAAAACGCCTTGTATACTTATGGCACAACTTGCGAACTGAAAGCAGCTGGAGAAATATTTCCATTTGAATTCCAACTGTTTCAAGGTAGCAGACTTATTGCTAGATTTGGAGAGTCGATACAAGAAATAAAAAGAACGCGTTTTAACGGACATTTTAACGAAGGACATTTTGACGTATTGATTCCCATTAATTCAACTAATATATCGAATGTTGGTGCAATAGCAAGTATGACAACTCCAACCTTCTGCACAGCTGAGTTGCCGCAACCTGCTTCCGACTCAGTAGATTATGATTTAAATTTGCCGTAGAATATGATTAACAGCTCTTCTCCGAAAGAAAATGCAATAAGTTTATCTTTTACTGTGGCTGAGTCGCAATTTAATTTAAGTATGGATACTTCTGAAGAACCAGACATAAATGTTTTTTAATTTAATCATTTACAATGCCATTTTGTTGTGATAATTTTATATTTCAGAAAAAATAAAATTATCACATATATTTTCCGTTGGAGCTAAGTGGAGTCATTACCTTTTTTCGGTTTTCCTTTAAATATAAAATTATCCAAATAATAACTATTAAATTTTATTAAATAGTAGTTATAAAAAGTTCCATTTATTGAAATAGCATTTTGATAAGCATTTCAGGTGACTGGAAAATTTAAATAATTTGCGTTAAACAACTTAATAGTAAGGCATATCTTCATAAAGTCGCGGACGAACGTAGAGCTAGATACCTACAGAATGATTAAAATTAAATTTTTATATGTAAAATAGACAGTCATTAAATCATTTGTGCATGTCCCAATTCCACGCGGGCAAAGCCGCGGGTAAAAGCTAGTACTATATAAATGTAAATTCCTATCTCCCATACAATCCGCAGCAATGAAGTCCTTCAATATAGTAACCATTCGAAAATAAGTAATCCTTAGTTTTGACGCTTTATTTTTATTTTTAAGCTCCAGTAACTTATTTAAAAAAAAAATTGTAAGCGTTTGAAATCCATGGTTTCCAGTTATTTCTGTATAGTTGAACATTTCAAAAATCATAGAGTTATCATCATCACTTATTACATTTGCAAAATCTGTATTGTGTTCCATAAGATTTTCAAAAACCAATTGTGATAAAGCTTGCTGCAATAAAGTATAAGCACGTGATCTAGCATACGCATGTCCATAAGTTATGCGATCAATTGTATTTTCAGCATATATGGTAGAAAGAGCTTCTTTTATCCCACTTCCAGCCATAATATAACCAATGGATCTCATGTAAGATATTAGAGTATAAAACGAACCTAGACTCCACTTGTCAGAGCAGCCAGAGCAACGCGACGTGTCAACTCAATCTACCCTTATACTGTTTAATGCCCGACATCGAGAACGGATCGATTCGATCGTTCCTGCATCCCCAGGGTCTCCAGATTGTGGAACTTCTTCCCTTCCCACGTCTTCCCCACTCGTCCCAACTTGCAGTCCTTTAAATGCCAAATTAATAAATTGTCTCTTCTGCCGCAATAGATGTTCTCGGTACATTTGTATTTAGGTCTATACCTACGAGGACATTCTTAATAATAATAAAAAAAAAAATACACAGCAGAAGCAATATCCCGTACTTTCATGTATAGAGGTTGATCGAACGTTAAAATGCATGTTCTCATATCCAATTCTTTAGCATTATCTACTGAATTTTTTATTGTTGTGTAAATTGTGTGATAATCACTTGGAGCCGCGTTAATGAAACGCAAAAAAATTATCGATGACACATCAAAATCATGGGCATTAGTTAATAAATTTATAAATCCATTCCATCCGGAAAATTTGTTATTATTTTTGAACTTTAAATACGTCCACAAAATATTTAATTGATCATTTGTAGTAAATTTCTTGACATCCGGTTCAACTTCTGGTAACGTGATTATTATCTTTGCAAATCCTAAACCTGTAGAAGCTGGATATATTTGCAGAGGGATGTTTCCGTGTTTAAAAAATTCAGATTCAGGTGGAAGTGTCTTCAAGCGCTTGATAGGTCGTCGAGGTTGTATGTTGTACACCTCACTTGGACTATCTATTTCAATGCTTCCCATATAATGAAACGTTCCTTTACAATCAATAGTGTTGATATTTAATAAACAACATCTATATTTTTATTCAATCCGTTCTCGATGTCGGGCATTAAACAGTAGGGTGGATTGAGTTGACACGTCGCGTTGCTCTGGCTGGTCTGACAAGTGGAGGCTAGGCTCGTTTCATACTCTAATATCTTACATGGGATCCATTGGTTATATTATGGCTGGAAGTGGGATAAAAGAAGCTCTTTCTACCATATATGCTGAAAATACAATTGATCGCATAACTTATGGACATGCGTATGCTAGATCAGTACGTGCTTATACTTTATTACAACAAGCTTTATCACAATTGGTTTTTGAAAATCTTATGGAACACAATACAGATTTTGCAAATGTAATAAGTGATGATGATAACTCTATGATGACTTTTGAAATGTTCAACTATACAGAAATAACTGGAAACCATGGATTTCAAACGCTTACAAAATTTTTTTAAAATAAGTTACTGGCGCTTAAAAATAAAAATAAAGCGTCAAAACTATGGATTACTGAAGGACTTCATTGCTGCGGATTGTATGGGAAATAGGAATTTTCATTTATATAGTATTGAGCTAATGATTCCATTATTTCATGCATCAGGGCATTTTTCCTATGTGAAGGCTTCACAAATTTATCTACAAAATATGAAAGAATTACAGTATAAAATGGACCCGACGGAGTTAAAAAAATTTCGGAAGGATTTCACATCTAGGCGCTCGCGCTCGGATAGACGCTACATAGCAGCTGCCGCTTTGCTCTCCCCTCCAAGTTTTATTACCTGTTCGAAATCGCTACTGCTATTTTTATACACAGGTATTCTCGAAAGATGTTCCTCTATGTCTATTCAGGTGAAATTTAACGTATAAATGAAAACAAATTACTATTCAAAGTAAAATTATATGCTCAAAAATTAATTTTTCATAATAATTTGTTTAAACAATGAAAAAATTGAAAGCACAAAAAAATTTTGGGTAAACATTGTGATTTATAGTATAAAAAACAAAACCCCACGTCGATTATATAAATTCATTCACTGTAACTCTAATCCGAGGTAAAAACCTCTAGACACTCCACTATATGTATAGATTATATAAACTTCGTAATAGTTTGGAATAAACACGGTATAAATATGTATAAATAGTTTCAAAAAGTAGTGAATATTCATAGAAAAATCCTAGAAATAAATAAATCGCATAAGAAATTTTCCTAATGTGAATCTTTATTTAATTTAAAACAGCAATAAAATTTTCAAGGTTTGAAAAATGAAGTTTATAAATTTCAAAAATCATTAAAAATCTTGTTTAATTCGCGGCATGCGTGCATAATTTTTCCACTCTTGTCATACAATATGTATGTAATATTAACAAACAAATAATAAACTGAAATTACGAACATTTATAAATAACTTTACACAAAAGATCTCGACCCCACTTCTGATCTACAATTTGCAATATTTAAATGTTTTATTCGATACACAATTTAGTATAAACACTTATTTTTGACATTTTTTATCATCAGCCTTAGAGTTTTAATAAATAAATATCTCAAATATTGTGCCAGATAGCAGTAGGTACCAAAAAAAAATTATAAATATAATTTGGTACTAAAGATGAGATTTTTAAAGATATAACAACTTTTTCTTATGCTGAACAAAGACCTATCGTAGCGCTGGCTACCTCTATGAGCTATAAGCGAACTATAGGTACATATATTATAATTCCTTGATATAAAAAATATTGAACTCTAAAATTTTGCTATTATCCATATTCACACTAATATTATAAATGTGAAAGTATTGTATTGTAACGGGATAATTCATTAAGGAAATGACCTTTAGTTTAAAGACTGTTTTAAGGTTATATATTCTAGAAATTTCGAGTATGTAGTTATTAGGTTAGATCATGTTTTCGCAAAGACTAGAATATTCGTTTGTTATATATGATGGAATGTTATTGTAAATCTGTTTAGACGATATCCAGCAGAGTTGTTGTGTATTTGTGAAAATTATGGTGAATAAATTGTGTTAAAGTCCCCATAAGTGTTTCAAATTGGTGTCAGGTGTGGGGTGAAGATACAGGAATGCCTGGAATAAAGATTAAAAAACTGTTGGTGGCTGAGCTCAGAAGAGAGCTCGAAGAATTAGAGTTGGAAACTACTGGGAGCAAATCCGTATTGTTGAGTAAGCTCCGTGAATACTACCTAAATAATAATCTGCACCCTGACGCTGTGGAGTTCGAAGACCCAGTTCAAAAAGCAATTTCTTAACTCTCGCAACGAATGACGAGCCAATCAGAAGGTTGGCAATTGGCCAACTTGCAAGATGAGCCAAATCAGCAAGTGGCCAACCTAAACCAGGAAGTGGCCAATTTTAGAGACGAGATCAACCAGCAAATGCAGTCCGAGATAGTAAAGCTTAAACGAGAACTGAAAGCTTGTCGCCGAAATCAAACCATCCACCACGGCGACGGAGATGCAGGAAGGATGGAAACTTGCCACGTAGATGTCGAACGACAAAGAAACGGAGAGGCGACCTAGGTACGAACTACGATAAAACCCTCGACCTTCCACGGGAAGACTTCCTGGTCAAATTACCTGACACAATTTGATGCAGCGGTTAGAGCGAATGGATGGGCCCAATGGAACTCTTTAACCCAAAGGAACTCGAAAGAATCGCAGTAGATATATTGGGGCCCCTTCCACAGAGCAGTGTAGGAAATAAGTACATCTTTGTTGGAATGGATTACTTCACTAAATGGGTTAAGGCCTACATAGTTTCCAATCAGGAAGCCACCACTTTAGGAGGTATATTAGTTGAAGAATTTGTAAACCGTTTTGGGGTACCACTAGAATTACATTCAGAGCAAAGGAGAAATTTTGGGAGCAAGCTGTTTCAAAAAGTTTGCCAAAGATTGGGCATCCATAAAACTAGAACCATAATGATGCACCCTTAGTCGAATGGAATGGTGGAACGAATGAATCGGAATATAACCAGCTATCTGTCAAAAGTGGTGTCAGAGGCTCAGAGGGATTGGGATCGATATATTAATTAACAGGCCAAACTCCTGCAATGGTCCTGTTTGTTAGAGAAATGAGACTACCAAGTGACTTTGTGTTTGGTTTTAAACATGGTGAAGAAGTGGCCCATGAAGAATATGTCGCCAATCTTCGGAATCGAATGGAGAATATACACAAACTGGTGCGTGCGAAACTTCAGATATCTAGTAATCGGATGAAGAGGTACTATGACACGCGGTCAGTGGAAAGAGTTACCAAGTTGGAGACTTAGTTTGGCGACGGCGTCAAGGTATTTGTCCCAAATTACAGAAGAACTGGGAAGATCCATACAGCATCAAGAAAAAGATTAACGATGTCATTTATCGGATCGTGAATATTCCCAGAGGGAAACCCGTTTTGGTCCAACATGATTGGTTGGCACCTTACCAGGGAAACCACAACGGGGATGTGCAGCAGCTCCAAGAAGATGGTTTGACTGCATCAAGGTGTGTGCGGATTCCCGATTTAGGAAATAACATTCTTTAGGAGGGGCAATGTAACGGGAGAACTCAACAAGAAAAGGAGCCTTGCTTTAAAGACTGTTTTTAGGTTATATATTCTAAAAATTTCGAGTATGTTGTTATTAAGTTAGATCATTTTCTCGCAAAGACTAGAATATTCGTTTGTCCTATATAAGGGGATGTATGAGCAGTCAAGAGGAGTTCAAATAGTTTATTGTTATTGTAAATCTGTTTAGACGTTATCCAGCCGAGTTCTTGTATATCTGTAACAATTCTGGTGAATAAATTGTGTTAAAGTCGTCATAAGTGTTTTAGTATGTTTGTATGTTCGTTAGTCTTTCACATCAAAACTAAGCAACTGATTGCTCTTAATTGTTATGTGGAGATAGTTGAAAGGCTGGAGAGTGACATAGGCCACTTTTGCAACTTTCTATTCTCCTACCCCCAACAGTTCATATACGGAACCTATACTCTGTTTGTTTGGAGCATTTCGCAATTTTCAAGACAGGAAGTTAAAACTTAGTATGCGGCATTATAGCTAACGAACAATAAGTTCATCAATTTTTTTAAAATTTTGCCCCGTTCCCATAAAAAAGAGGGTAGTGGACTTTTCGCATTGTTCAACACCGGCTTTTAGGTTTAAACCCAATTATCAGTATTTATTATCTATAAGACTCATAAATAATATTGTCATTTACCTGACGAAGACGCAGTGTGTCGAAACATGTCGTGTTAGTTTAATATAATAGTGTAGATTTTTAAGTGATCGTTTTATTTATTTAATATTAATACTGTTCAATTATAAAAAATGTAATTATTGGAACCAAAGTTATTTGACTACAATTAGATATAATATTTATTTACTTAATAATTATTGAAAATTCAGAAAGTATACAAACAAGAATATATTAAATGACACCAAGGGGAAGTTTAAAAAATGTTGCATCCAGCAGGACACTAAAAAGTTTGATGTTTCAATTGTTGATTTGACAAAATCTCTCCCTCATTAACATCATGCTACATGTGCTTAGGGCGAAAGTGAGTAAGTGCCACATGTGACATGAGTTGAATTTAACGACTAAAAAGCGAAATAATTACTAAGCATTCATAACTTAGTTGTTAAAGCGTTACCGCGTAGAGGCAAAGGTTGCAGGTTCAAGTTCCGTTGGATGCGAAGATTAAAATAAATGCTGTATGTAGTACATGATAATATTAGTAGACTACTGTGATATATCAAATTTGGAGGTTTATAAACCACTAATTTATTTATTTTTTCCGGTTTGTATTAAATTCATGAATGAGGTTTCACGGGTGAAAAACCTTATTATCTTATTATTTCCGGATGGATTATTTTGTTTTATTCTATGGAGTTAAACTTATATGTATGTAGACGGTTTGTCAGCAATGTATGTATGGATACTCAGAAACAGTTATTTTTTTTACCATTTAGTTGTTAACGCTTATATGTCTCTTACTCATTTTATTAGCCTTTGTGGAAGAGAACAATAGATTTAATCAATGCGCATAGCCACATTATATTTTTCATGTGTTCTAGATATAGGTATGTACAGTTTCAGTCCATTCAACTTTAGTTTTATCCACTTTAGGAAGAGATAACAAAAACATAACTTTGTGTTTGATCAGATATTCCTGCAATAACTGTTTCTTGCTAGAGATGGTGGTTTATTCGACTACTTCCACTAGTAAGGAGCGTTATCCTTAATAAGATGATAATTTGCACTATGACGTCCCAGTCACATCTCACTGTTCTGAAGAAAATGCTAATTCTGTTATAATAATACTCTAAGCTTATGACCAACGTGAAAGACAATTACAAATTCAAGGGAAGGGGGCAAACAATGTTTTTCAAATATGAAAAAACAACAAAATCATGTTATATCGGCATTTGAAAAAATATCAACAATTAAAAAATTCAAAAAATATAAGATTTGTTTTTCTACGAAACTTAGATCTGTAGAAAATAGATCTTAATTTTGCTAAAAGATAAAATAGAAGGTAATGGAAAAAATAAACACAAAGAACTAGTTGAGTTTTGGTTCATAACCAGTTTAAATCACATATTTATGTATAAACCAGACTTAAGAGTTTTATCACACAAAGTTAGGGGGTCATCTTTCTTGAGGTTTTTCTTAATGATGGTTTAAAATAAATAAGGAAACTTCTTAATAAAGTATATTATACCAGCAAACCCGGCCTCTCGGTGCTGTGGCTGAGAGACTTCGAATAGATTTAAAAGACAAATTTTAACACAAACTAGCTTCACATTTTCAATTTCATTTTATTATTAAATCAAAAAAAATGCTACGGGCATTGTTGAGATTAAATTTTTTTGGTGGCATGTTACTAAAAACAATAAATAATAAGTTCAAATTCAAACGAAATACAAAAAAAAATTGTAGTAGGGATAAAATTATACTTACAATAATTTATTGTGAAAAAGAGTTCTTGTACTCTAATTTTTTGGTTCATATATTTTGCTGTTTTAATATAACTTTAAGTTGGTAGTTGTTTAAATATCCAAAATAATATACAACACATGAAAATGGAATGAAAAATAATTCAAAACTTTATATGCACCACGTGTAGAAATGTAGAATTCAAAGGTGCCATTTGTGAGAAATTTAGAAGGTCCTATAGTTTTCTGTAAAAAAAATAATCTAAGGCTCCTTTTGCTTAAGATTTATGAAACTTATAAATAATAACACTAATCAATAATGATAATCAGTCTATTGTTCGTTAGAAATTATTGAGACTATTAATCGAAATAAAAACTATTCTATCTCTCAAGTTGAACAAACTTATTAGTCTAGTCCACAAGTTCAAAAACGTGTTAAATAGAAATAAAGCTCCTAAAAATATGTGCCATAGCTCATTCGATTCGGAATGACGTATAGAAAAATGTTTTTTAAGAATATATTAGCACATAAAAAATTGCGATTGTTATTAACAAAATAAGATAATAAAAAAAAGGTATTTAGTTTTTCGTTAATAACTTTTAAAATAATTATATTTAAGGAATTTTGAAAAAAGATCCTAAAAGAGGAGGAAATTTCCAATAAAAAAGTCCTAAATGCCGGAACTCTATCTCCATTATTTATAATTTTAATTTGACGTTGAAAATAGTGCTCCGCTCGGCTTTTACAGCATTCGCGCGCTGCCGCTAAACGGGGTTTATCAGATAAAATATTTTTTTTATGACATAAAATGTGATTTTAAAAATTTGAAAAAATTCCAGTATTTTCCTAACACTTGGAAGAATTTAATTCAGTTGGAAAAAGCATTTTGTCACTATTTTTCAATAAGTTATTCAATTGTTAACAAACAAATTTTTTCCTAATCTCTGTTGGCATAAACAATGGGATAAAAGTTATAAATAATTGGCCTAAAAATTTGAAACTTCGTGGAGCCCTTTTCATATGTATACTTTACAAGATTCTGTGATAAATGTTCAGAAAAGTTTATTAATATGTTAATTATGTTTTTTCATAACTATTGCAAAATATTGCGAAAAAGTAAAAAGAAATGAAGAATTTTTCTAAATAAATGCATGTAGTATCTAATAAACAATAAATACGAACTTGGTCTTAGAATTATTTGAAAGAGAAATTTATTTTCTATAAAAAAGACCTGAATGTCCTTTATCATATCTCCAATAGTTTAAAAGATATATCATTTTTTTAATTGGCAAGTTAAGTAGGCGCTACAGTTAACGTGACGTATGATATTAGAAAGTAGAATAACAAATTAATAAACTTTTATGAACTTTTATTGCAGTATCTTGTAAAGTATACATATGAAAAGGGCTCCACGAAGTTTCAAATTTTTCGGCCAGTTATTTATAACTTTTATCCCATTGTTTATGCCAACAGAGATTAGGAAAAAATTTGTTTGTTAACAATTGAATAACTTATTGACAAATAGTGACAAAATGATTTTTCCAACTGAATTAGATTCTTTTAAGTATTAGAAAAATACTGGAATTTTTTCAAATTTTTAAAATCACATTTTATGTCGTAAAAAAAATATTTTATTTGATAAACCCCGTTTAGCGGCAGCGCGCGAATGCTGTAAAAGCCGAGCGGAGCACTATTTTCAACGTCAAATTAAAATTATAAATAATGGAGATAGAGTTCCGGCAGATGGGACTTTTTTATTGGAAATTTCCTCCTCTTTCAGGATCTTTTTTCAAAATTCCTTAAATATCATTATATTAAAAGTTATTAACGAAAAACTAAATACCTTTTGTTATTATCTTATTTTGTTAATAACAATCGCAATTTTTTATGTGCTAATATAACCTTAAAAAACATTTTTCTAGACGTCATTCCGAATCGAATGAGCTATGGCACATATTTTTAGGAGCTTTATTTCTATTTAACACGTTTTTGAACTTGTGGACTAGCACTAGACTAATAGTACGAGAGCCCACGACCAAAACCATGTCTCATAGCAATACGGCCAAAACCCTATGAAATCGTTAGATTATATGATTTTGAACCCGACTAGATGTGCAGTAACGGTCAAAAGTGTAGCTACTGCGTGGGAGGCCATTTCTGCTGTGTCAAAAAAAAAGGCAGTAGCAATACGTCTGATATCGATAATGTACATAGATTTTATAATTGTATTACGAAAAAGTTTGTTTTCAGACATTTTGCGCGTAGCATATAGCCTGAGCGCATTTTTGAAAATGTCAAAAAATTTAGCCGACCTGTATCATAGCAATACGGATAAATTTTTTTTAAAACTTTTTGTATTGCTGCCAGGATTACCAAAAACCTGTTTTCAGACACTTTGAGTGTAGCATATACTCCCAAAAATGAAAAAAACGTTTCGGAGTCGCCCGGCAGACGCCTCAGCGCTTGTTACGCTCCTGCGGCGGGTACGGCTTTTCGTGTGTTACGCTCCTGCCCCTCTCTTACTATTATACAGCTCACTCGGCAGCTGCTCCAAACGTTGGAACGACGCTCACTTAGATTTGGGCCGCGGTCAAAAATTGGGTTGGAAGTCATAATATAACATCGTCGAAAATCTTGCAAGACAGAAGTTCTCCAGCATTACCACTGAGGAGTGGAAAAGAGTTTGCGAACATGTACATAAGTACGAATTAGATTTAATGAAAAAAGAGCATCTATTAGACACTGCCCAAGATTTAGTTTTCAATGTCAATACGGGCAGTTCCGAAGAATGGAGCTCAGAATGTTCAGATAATGATCTTACATTTGGCGACCAAATTGACGAAACTGACAACTGAATTTATTTTTAGTTTTTTTTTAAGATTTTTTTTTGTTTGAATTAGAATTTTTTTTTTAGTTTTTCAGAATTTTTTTTTAGAATTTCTTTTTTGTTTTATCAGAATTTTTTTTATTTTTTTTTGAAGAATTCATTTTTAAGTTTTTATTTTACAATTGACTTTGTTTCAATTTTGTGATATTATCTGTGAAATTGATCTGTGATATTTTTTATATATTTATTATTATTTATTTTTTTATACTAACACTCGTAACCTCGCTAAAATTTATACCTCACCCCTCATCCCGTTGGCGTTTGAATTAAAATGTACAGATCATTTAACGTTTTCATTTGATAAAAGTCTCGTTAATTGGTGGAATCGATTTAACTTAATTACGTGTGACTTTAGCACACTTCCGGTTTACTCGAGAATTTTTTTTTTCGAATTTCCACACGAGGATCGATAATCTCTTCCTTAACTGATCATAGTGATCATGAATATTATCGATAAAAGAACGAGAAATAAATTAGTATATTTGATAGAAAATTTCTCCTTTGTGGTAATTTTTTTCAAGAGTCTGTTCAAAGCTGAGATCACTCGGTGGCTTCTGTCGTTATAAATATTGAAAAAAAATAGTAGGCCGATCGGGAGTCGTATTGAAATTAAAATGAACGAATTATCTTTGTAATTGCAATTTTTATCACAGATACTTCCGGATTAGAAATGTTTGAGCTTGGATCTTGTGTGCAAGTATTTTTTTTTAGAATAAAGAAGGGAAATACATTTTGAAATAATTTAATGGCAACTAGAACTATCATTCATCATTCAGGGTCGCAACTTATTCATTGGTTTGTAACAGAGAATTCAAGATGCCTCAATACGATTTTGAAATGATATCTGAATATCGAAAAGTTGTCTGATAGAGAAGGTGCTACACTTAATTCGTCTGATATCAATTTTTTGCACATGTGGACAACTTATTTTATCATGTCCAACAATTTTCAGACATATTGCTATGATACCGATCGGTAAAATTTGTTAACATTTTGAAAAATGCGCTCAGGCTATATGCTACGCGCAAAATGTCTGAAAATTGTTTTGTTCGCATCAAATAACCAAAATTTACTAATCAAAAAGATTTTCAGACGTATTGCTATGAGACATTTTTTTTGTCTCATTTCTAATTTTTGTAAGTGATTTTCCGCGTTTACGCTACACCATTAACGTCTGAAAAATATGTTTCCGGTATCTCAGAACTCTCATTCAACTACAGTCTGAAAATCAGACATATTGCTATGATGCAGTTCGGTAAAATTCTTTGACAATTTTGAAAATTCGGTCAGGTCAAACGCTACGCGGAAAATGTCTGATATAGGTATTTTCGAATTCAGGATAATCGTATCTATCGATTTGATGCGGTTTTGGCCGTATTGCTATGAGACAAAAATCTTGGTCGTGGGCTCTCGTACTATAATATATAATTGCCAACTTTCATCAAATTCGGTTGACTTGGTGAAGAGTTCATTGGGAATATACCTGTACATCGTAACACTGGATTTTTATATATTATATAATTATTTACCACTTATTGTTTTGCTAGAAATTTTAAATTTTAACAATATAAAGTAGCGTAATTTTATTTAAACAAATTAAAAATTGCACAAAATTTTCCATTCATTCTTAAATCAAATTGTCAAATTCATTTTGAGGTAGGACGTTCCAAGCATCACTTAGGCTTGCAAAGAGCTGGTTTCGGTTTTCAAACTTCTGTTGTTTCTAAAAAATCTTTGTTGAAATATATCGCATGCTTGCTCTATCGGATTTAGATCTTGCGATTGAGCCGGCTGTGGCAAAATTTTGTTATCTTAATGGTGCATTAAAATGATACTGGGCCCAACAACTCTGCTTTGTGGCAAGACAACACTTATTCGATATAACGCTCAGTGGTTAAAATATTCTTCAACAAAACAAAATTTGTTCTTCCTCCCAGTCTTATGTCAGCCCAAACCATTAAAGTGCCACCTCTATAGCTGTGCACATTTTAAAGAACCATCGCTCTGCCCGTTTCTCTCCATACTCTTATTAAACCTGAATCTGGATACAAACCGAATCAAGATTCATCTGTAGATAAAACTGAGGCTCATTGGTTTCCTGCCCAATTTACATGCTCGTTAACATAATTTATTCTTAAAATATTATTACAGAAAACTGTATCATTGTCATATTTAGTAAGCGTGTGATCAATAGATATCAAAGATCAAAGAATAATCTTATTCTAACGCTTTACAAGTTTTTGAAAAACATTTTCAAAGACAATGACCGTTCAAATAAGAAGAAACAACTACTTCCTGGGCTATATGCCCCAACGGATATTGGATTACACTTCAAAGTCAAACGGGGTTATGTTGTCCCTTCTAACTGCAAACCAGAATGGTTGGTTTACCTATTAGATATGCCAAACCCGTTTGGCTTTGTTTCTTCTTAGTTGAACGGTCATTGTCTTTGAAAATGTTTTTCAAAAACTTGTAAAGCGTTAGAATAGTATTATTCTTTGATCTTTGATATCTATAATTTATTCTATTTCCTCTTGATAAAGGTTAACATCTTATGGGGTGTCTACTATTAAACCCATCTCGTGTAATCTGTTTTTCATGGTGTTATACAAAATTTAAATATTATCAGCATCTTGGAATGACTCATTACCTCAGGAGCTGTTATTTAAGGGTTGCGGCGAGCCATTTGAACAATGAAACGGTCTTGTGCTGCGTTAGTAATACTTGAAGGACCTAGATACCTTTTAGAAACACTACTTTTCTTACGATACCCCATTTTTGAAAAGGATATTAGGTTCTACAACAGGGTCCTAAAATTTAAAACCTAAAACCAACATTCAAGGCTTCTCTCATACTCTCATCCTAACATTTTCTATACTTATTGAAAACACTTTTAATATTTATTAAAAACAGCAAATTTGTTAAAATATTTGTGTTACACAATACCGAATATAATATATTTTTTGTACTTTTAGAGGCAAGAAAGAATAAAAGAAAAGTAAAGAATATTCGAACATTCTGTGGATGTTGTTTAATCAGATTTTTATTAATCGCTTATCTTTAAACTAGCGGACCCGGCGACCTTCGCACCGCCTAACACTAATGTTTTTTCCAATTTTTTTTTATTTTTACGATTAATTTTTTGTATTTTTTATCATATTTTCTCGTTAGTTACCAGTTTTTACTATTATTTATAGTACTTTGTAATTTATCGGTTAGGTATATTATATATTAAATGCACCACCTAACGGTTTGCGTCATAGTTCCTGGGTAAGTAAGTTTTGCTCTTTTAAATATATGAGATATCAACTGCGCCACCTTACGGTGGCGTCATAGTACTTAGTTATGTAAGAATTACAGGTGTAAATTTATAACATCTCAACTGCGCTACCTTAGGGTAGCGTCATAATAATTAATTTCGTAATAAACGCGTCCGATCGCTGCAAAATTCAAAGTGCTATAAGGAAAATCGCGGCCTCCGATGCGCTATTTATAGGCACGTTACCGCCGCCCCGGCCGGCCAGTACCTACCACCGCAAGCGCTACGTCCCGCAATTTTAAATCTGTAATATCTTCGAAAATATGTGTTTAAATCTTGTGCTATAAAGGACCATATAGATCTATATTAAATCAACAATGTATTTAAGCTATTTAATTGGATAAGGATTAATGCTGTATTGCCATTATTTGTCGTAAAAAGTAAATGACAAAAAAATGTTATTGTGGGATATCCATAAAAGATAGATATATACCATCGCGGAGTTTTCTGTAGACCTTTTCAATGTGTACAAATAATTAGTAATTAGTACATTATTTTGATAAATCTCGTAGGGTTCAGCCTGCGTTTGCAAGGTAAGCGGAAAAAAATTGATAATTAACGACATCACATTAGAAACCTCAAAAATAACAGTATTTCTCCACTATTTAATGGATGTTATTATACATATAAACCTTCCTCTTGAATTACTCTATCTATTAAAAAAAAAAACGCATCACAATCCGTTGCGTAGTTTTAAAGATTTAAGCATACAAAGGGAAATAGGGACAGAAAAAGCGACTTTGTTTTATACTATGTATTGATTGATATTGATTGAAGTAAAGAGATATCTAACACTTCATAAATTACCTATAAAGATTTAGCTTATACATCCTGATAAATAAAGATAAGTACAAAAAGTCCAAACAATTATCTTATTAAAAAAATACATCAATAAAACGATAATAATAAAGTTGGTAAAATACCGTCAAGAAGAAATCTGGTACTATTAAAATAACTAAAAAATACCAAAATACTCTCTTGTACAGCACTGTCACGTTATTTACGAAAGCTTTAATCTTGCTTTTGATTAGGTTACTCATTTACACATTAACAAATAAGATTATTCTCTGAATTGATTACAGAAATAATTAAGACATATGAATTATTTATTTATTTGTTTATAGTATTTCAAAGATGAGTACATTTAGTTTTAATAATAGTGAAATTAAAAATAATGAAAAATTTACGCCAGTTTTGTGGAGAAGCACTTTTAAGAATGGAATATACTATCATCGAAGTAAGTTTAATTACAAAAAAAGAAAATGAAATAATTGACTGATCTGCATATATAATTTGATAATAATTTAGTAAAATAATTTGTTTAAACGAAATTTATTATGCAGTAACTAATTAGACGAATCACCTTTTGACTTTGGGAAAATGGATTATACCGGATCAGTTAAAAATAATTCATTGATTAGTTTTGAAACAATAAAAAATTAACTTTATAACTGTAGAGTGGTGATTATCATTACATCGTATTTGTTTTTAAGAAATTAAATCAATTCATTAGATGAGCAAATATAAAGAACTCCAAAAAGTTGTTGAACATGTACTTATTTCGATTTCACCTTAAATTTAGCTATAACGGTAATTTGTAAATAAAAAAAACATAGTAAAATGGGTACGCACTGCTGGTTCTAGGTCAAAAAAGCTAATAAAAGTATAGTAATTACAGTCTACTTTCTTTCCTTTCGGCGCATGATATAAAAATCTTGTTATTTTTTCCAAATACCAATGAGTACGCAGTTGCCTAAAGGTTGATGCCATATGAATTAAAACTTTTAAACATCTTGTTAATTTTAATTAAATGAATGTTCTCGATTAAATTACAGGAGCTATAAATCAACCTTAACCTTATTTTAAGTAGCTTACTAAGGATAGTTAATACATATAATATATTCATCCAAAAATCAAATATTTTATGCGATATGGAATCATAGACATAGACAAAATAAGAGTAGGTGAGACACGGCTATCCGGTGGAATCATCCGACACGGCTTTTAGATAGAGAGAGAGAGAGAGGGAAGATCACAGTACAATACACCGGTCAACACGATTTTTGAGTCTGAGTTCTGTACCTCTGATTTTAATTACTTATGCCTGACTAAAGAAAGGAAAATATTTTTTTCTCCAAAAATTAATGAAATAGCTCGATTTCTTAATTTCTATTGCATTAAAAAAACAGTGTTGAATTATTTATTTTTATTCATATCAATTTTTAAGAAATGACATAAATAAACAGAAATATACAAAAAAGAATAACAAAAAAAAAATGATATTTTTAGTAATGTAGAACTTTCCCTAATGAGCTCACAAATGTACCTAGTCACTTATTATGTTTTCATTACATTGACCTGGTTACCTGTTTTCAAATTTTATGATATATTGGATATTGGTGGAAACGTTCCCCTTGCTCTTCTGAGTAAGTTATCTTTAAATTTATCCAAAAGTGCATGTAGCATGTGCACTTTAAGTGAAATTCTGTAACCCATAGCTTTGAAGCTATCACGCATATTAGAAACAAACTCTTTGTAATTTTCAGCCTTCTTGTTTGCAAGGAAGCCATAGATGACTGCTTTAAGGCTAAGCTACGCTTGTTTTTCAAGGATACTCAGGAGCTAAAGAAAATTCTCGCTACCCATTATTTTTTATATTTGAGGACCGACGAAAATAATAGTTTTAATTTTAGCCTCTGATAGCTTTGGGAAAAATATTGAAAGGCCTCAGAGTCTTGAAAAAGAGCCTTTACAAACCGTTTCATGAGACCTAATTTTATGTGCAATGATGGCATTAAAACGCAATCAGGCTCCACAATTGGTTTACTTTTGATATTATGTTGGCCGATTTGAAACTCGTTTCGTTAAGGCCATCAGTGCTGCTGGTAGTGAAGTAAATCGGCTCGACTGTCCCATAGATTTCACACGAGCAAGTTAAAGTTTAAGCTTCATAAATTTCACCAAGTGTCTTATTTGATGAGAAGCATACTGCCGTGACACTCTCCCACTCCCCGCTACACACCTACAGTCTTCCCGCACCCCCCCCTTACCACATAAATGCAACGACTCTGCAAAAAAACCTGCGAAAACTTCATATGTATAGTTTTCATGATAAAAAGTAGAAAAGCAAACTTTATTTTTTACTATTGGGGTGTCTGTTTACTTTTCGATATAATTAGAAAATGTTCACTTAATAACAAAATCAAAAAATATTTTTTTTTCTTGACCGGTGTTATCTCTCCCACGCAAGTGTAGTAAAAGAAAGCAAGTTTTTAGAACAGTAAAACATATCTAACAAAACAACGAATTAATAATATAAATAGCCTGATAATATGTAAGTAGAGATATATAGAGTAGGGAGTAGGTACTTCGATTTCTCTCTCTTTTTCCAACCAAGGGACAGCTAGGCGCCTAGCTCTCCTACTCTATTTATTATAATTACTCTATCTACGGAATAGTATCTTTTTAATACAATAATTATTTTGAGTATAATTTATTACGAATGCAAAAACGGATAATTTAATTATACCTGTCTGAAAATCAGATAAACCAATTAAAAAAACTTAGAATTGATAGGTGGTGCTGAGATCCATATCAATTAATGATTTGTGTGAAATATGAGTTCCCACACAGTAAATTTACATTTTCGCTCATCCAATTAATTATAAGATAATAAAAAAATATTGTTTACTAAAAGAATATGGTATATGATAGATGGTAATTTTTACATATTGATGATATCACTGGTAAATTAGCAGCAAGCAATAAATCTGTTTTTAAAAATGTCAATAGCATTCGTATTGTTACATTGAAATACCGTAGTTTTAAAATTTTTTACAAGATTGAATAGAATACGAAATCTGGCTATTATGTCTTAATTTTTTACAATTTTTCTCAATCAATATACTCAGCATCCCAACATATCACCATTCGAACCATCCATTGTGCGAACCAGTGCTGTAATTCATCTTCTGACTGGCTGTTAAGTAGCGGCGCCGTTTTTTGATTTACGTCCTCTGTAGACTCATGGCGAGTTGCCTTTATGGGTGCTAAAGTCTGGCGAATAGGGCACGTGTTCCAAGACTTTGACCTGATTTGGCCACATAGTTCTTGTAGTAGTACTGCTTGACTGTCTGACCTTGTGATATCATTCCATGTGGACTACACCTCGTAGCAAAGAAAACATCGTCTTGAATTTGGATTTGCTCATTCTGGCTTTTTGACTCTCTGGGATTGCCTCTTGGTTTCAGGGTTATATTCAGAAGATTCATCGCAAGTTATGACCCTCGACAAGAAGTTTGAGACCCTTTGGAGGACCTCAGAACAAACGCCCTTAAGCTTCTCTTCCGCCGTTAGGAGTTTGTGTACAAGTTTAGCATACACTTTTCTCATCTTAAAGAAATCATGCAAAATTTGTTAATATTCACATCTTCAGCGATATTCCTGATACTTAATCGACGATCTATTCTGACCATATCGGTCACTTTTAAAACGTTCAAGTCAGTTTTTAAAGTCACAGGCTATCTGATGCGCTCGTCATCTTCAACATTTTTCCTTCCCTCAGTAAAACATTTGTACCACGGTATAGGCAATCATCCCTGTAAAGTATAATAGCTTGGACTTCCGGAGTTTTAACAATAACTTTAAATTTAATTTTGCTCAATTTTTTTATCCAACATTTTTCGGCGCGAGCGATTTTTGCACCCTTTCACAACAATGTTGCTTTAGGAGAGTTCGTGTGTATTTGCCTTTTATCGCAATTCTCTTTATTTTACCAAAACAGAATAAAAAATTATCAATTCAATTTAAATCATTATTTATACTTTTAAACAGTTTAACGAAAAAATATTTTTTTATTAATTATTTAATTGTTTATACTATTAATAATTTGTTATAAACAAATTTTGACCAATGTTATATTTTTTTTCTAGAGCAGAAAAAAAATATAAAGCCTATTTCCAGCGCAAATTAATATTATAAACAATGGAGATACAGTTCCGATAGTACGGACTTTTTTTTCGGAAATTTTCTCCTCTTTAACAAGCTTTTTTCAAAATTGCTTAAATATTAATATTTTACGAGTTGTTAACAAAAACAAAAATATCATTTTTTTTTTCATCTTATTTTGTTAATAACAATTGCAATTTTTTACCTGCACCAAAATTCTTTAAAAACATTTTTCTAGAGTTGATTCCGAATCCAATGAGCTATCGCTCATATTTTTAGGACCTTTATCATCATTTTTTACGTTTTTAAAGATGTTGACTAGAGTAACAAACAAAAGGTAACTGTTCAACAAATACGCAAATTAAATTATTGTTTATAGATTGGTTTGTGTAATGTTTCCTGTAACACACAATGCATATAAAGTTTAAATGTAAAAGTGACAGCTGTTTATATATTTTAGATATTATGGAATATTAAATGATCAATAATTAATTTTATTTAGCAATTCGATAAATAAAAGAACATATAAAAACAAAATCTAGATCTTTACATTTTAATCGTACATTACCATATTTTAAAAATAGTAGATATGGACTTTATATTGTGATCAAACCTTTAACCTCTATAATGATTATATATTTATTTGTTTCTAAAAATTCGTCACCTCTCGATATTTTTTAAGGATTAATTTAAAGTTTTTAATAATACTAAAAATATATTGCAAATTAAAATTAAAGAAAAATTAAGAAAATAACTCCGATATTTAGAATACAACAATTTTTAGACAAGCACAATCTATATATATAAAACTCAAAGGTGACTGACTGACTGATATAGTGATCTATCAACGCAGATCCCAAACCGCTGGAGGGATGGGGCTGAAATTTGGCATGCAGGTAGATGTTATAACGTAGGCATCCGCTAAGAAGGGATTTTGATTAATTCCACCCCCAACGGGATAAAATAGGAGATGAAAGTTTGTATGATCTATCAACGCAAAGCTCAAACCGCTGGACGGATGGGGCTGAAATTTGGCATGCAGGTAGATGTTATGACGTAGGCATCCGCTAAGAAATGATTTTGATTAATTCCACCCCCAAGGGCATAAAATAGGGGATGAAAGTTTATATGAAACTTTGTCAATTTTAAACCGTTCGGGCTAAAACTTTGCATGCATATAGTTACTACGACGAAGGCATCCCCTAAGAAAGGATTTTGATTAATTCCACCCCTAAGAGAATAAAATAGGGGATGAAAGTTTGTATGAAACTTTGTCAATTTTAAACCGATGAGATTTTGCATGCATATAGCTACTATAATGTAGGCATCCCTTAAGAAAGAATTTTAATAATTTCCACCCCTAAGGGGATAAAAAAGGGAATGAAAGTTTGTATGAAACTTTGTCAATTTTAAACCGATCGGGCTGAAATTTTGCATGAATGTAGCTACTGTAACGTAGGCATCCCTTAAGAAAGGATTTTGATAAATTCCACCCATAAGGGGATAAAATAGGGGATGAAAGTTCGTATGAAACTGTGTCAGTTTTAAACCGATCGGGCTGAGATTTTGCCATGATTTTGCACGCATATAGCTACTATGACTTAGGCATCCCCTAAGAAAGGATTTTGATAAACTCCACCCCTAAGTGATAAAATAGGGATGAAAGTTTGTATGAAACTTTGTCAATTTTAAACCGATCGGGCTAAGATTTTGCATGCATATAGCATGCAAGTTTTTAAAGTTTTAAAATAATAATAGTCTAATACCACTTGCGCTTTACTGAGCGGGGTGTGTGGAGCGGTGAAACGGTAGCACGCTGCTGCTGGCCGACATGAAACTGTCGATAGACGCGTAGAGTCTTGAAAATTCGAGAATAAATTTGTTTTATTACGTAGTGGTGTACTAAGAAATTACTTTTTTAAATCCCATCCCTAAGGATTTAAAATAGGGGTTGCAAATTTGTATGAAATTCGGTGGCAAAAAACTAAAGTCCACGCGGTTGAAGTCGCGGGCGGCCGCTAGTTTAATATATAACTAGCGGACCCGGCGAACTTCGCATCGCCTAAAACTAATGTTTTTCCAATTTTTTTTATTTTTACGATTAATTTTTTGTATTTTTTATCATATTTTCTCGTTAGTTACCAGTTTTTACTATTATTTATAGTACTTTGTTATTTCTCGGTTAGGTATATTATATATTAACTGCGCCACCTAACGGTGGCGTCATAGTTCTTAGGTAAGTAAGTTTTGCTCTTTTAAATATATGAGATATCAACTGCGCCACCTTACGGTGGCGTCATAGTACTTTGTTATGTAAGAATTACAACTGCGCCACCTAAGGGTAGCGTCATAATGATTAATTTCGTAATAAACGCGTCCGATCGCTGCAAAATTTAAAGTGCTATAGGGAAAATCGCGGCCCCCGATGCGCTATTTATACTATTTATAGGCACGCTTCCGCCGCCCCGGCCGGCCAGTACCACCGCAAGAGCTACGTCCCGCAATTTTAAATCTGTAATATCTTCGAAAATATTCATTTAAATCTTATGCTGTAAAGGACCATATATGTTAAATTAACAATGTATTTAAGCTATTAGTTGGATAAGGATTAATGCTGTATTGGTTAAAATCGCTTCGAAAATTAGCCAATATTTGTCGTAAAAAGTAAATGACAAAAAACTGTTATTGTGGGATATCCATAAGAGATAGACATATACTATCCCGGAGTTTTCTGTAGACCTTTTCCATGTGTACAAATAATTAGTACCTTATTTTGATAAATCTCGTAGGGTTCAGCCTGCGTTTGCAATGTAAGCGGAAAAAAATTAATAATTAACGACATCACATTAGAAACCTCAAAAATAACAGTATTTCTCCACCATTTAATGGATGTTATTATACATATAATCCTTCCTCTTGAATCACTCTATCTATTAAAAAAACCGCATCAAAATCCGTTACGTAGTTTTAAAGATTAAAGCCTACAAAGGGACATAGGGACAGAGAAAGCGACTTTGTTTTAAACTATGTAGTGATTTTTAGGGTTTAACGATCATTTTGCACTGTTTTACAAATTTTTTACACTTTTTACGCGTTTTTTCGTCGATTTTAAGCGAAATTCGATCACATTTTGTGTTTACTAAACGTAAATGTCAACTTCTGTTCTGACTGGTTTTAGATGGCGTTTTACTTGTCAGCCGAATTGACAGATAATCGATTTGTTAAATATAATTCGTAAAATTAACGACATCACATTAGAAACCTCAAAAATAACAGTATTTCTCCACTATTTAATGGATGTTATTATACATAAAAACCTTCCTCTTGAATCACTCTATCTATTAAAAAAAACCGCATCAAAATCCGTTTCGTAGTTTTAAAGATTTAATCATACAAAGGGAAATAGGGACAGAAAAAGCGACTTTGTTTTATACTATGTATTGATTGATAAAAATTAAATCGATATACAAGTTTATTAGTAATTGCTGCGTTTGGCATAAGTATTGACATAAAATATACGTCTATATATATCCGGTTAAATTAGACATTTAAAGGTACATAATTTCCGATTAAGCTAAAAATAAGTAAAATTGTTCAAACCATAATTACAAATAACATGTCAGAAGCCCCTTTCGTTTCTGTACTTGCAAAAAAGTTACTTGTCGGCAAAGGAAAAATAACCCATTTTTCACTGAAACGGTAACTTTTTTCATAAAGCTACCTTAGAAAAAATTGTAGACAAAAAAATTATATATAAGAAAGGTAAAAAATGCTTTCTTCCTAAGAGCCACCGTTTCTGAGATGTAACGATTCAAAAAGTTGTAGATAATCGTCATAATATGCACACGTTTCCACAGCACCTCTGGGGTAGTGTACCAAGTGCGTTTTTTTAACATGGTTTCCTCAATAGACCTAATCCACAGATCAGTTTGTTTGTTTGTTTGTTTGTTTATTTATTGATCTTTTTAAGACATTTACAAATGTATACACAGGTCTGTTGTAATTCCCTCTAATTTGAAACTATTCCGTAATTAACAGATATATAAGCAAGGGTTGGAAATGACAAAAGAGTTAAACATTTATAAGAAAGAATATTACATATATGTAAGAAAGTAGAGACATTTATTCATAACCTTCAAATACTTCTTTTTGTTGTTGTTCTTCTTCTTGTTTATTCTTTTTGTAAATAAATTGCGTCAATAGCGGTATATCGTATGTATCCTCGTTGGTATCAAACGAATCCTCTTTGGTGATTCAACATTAGAACATGCCAGAGAACAAAACAGTACGAAATTCTTAAAACAACATTTAGCACTGCACTTCTTTGTACTTTGTGATATACTCGAAAAAGGTGTTGATGAGCACTATGAGCAGCAACTGAGGTTGAAGCAAGAACAGCTAATTGCACTTTTTTTCATGTTTCGAATAGTTTTAACTAAACATTTATATCAATACTTATACTAAGGAAATAGTTTTTTAGGAGCTCCATACATGGAAAGAAGAAACCTAATTCTATTGGTGATAACTTCTTCTGGAGTTGAATGAAATTTTAGCACATTGAACTAAATCTTGTTTTTTAAACATTTTAAAGACTTTTGTTTAACCTATCCTGTAAAATGCATATATCGAATCACAGCTAATTATAAGGCACCAAGTAAAAAACAACAAAAAAAGACATTAAAAAGCTTTTAAAAACACTACGACAAGCTATACCAGCTCATACTGAATACTCCAGACCTTTTTCAGTAGATGCCGTGAATAAATCACTCGAGGATACCAAGTCCGGAAAAGCGCCTGGATTTTATGCAATTCATGCAAAATTTCTGAAAAACTGTAGCAAACACACAAGAACGTGGCTTAGTAAGTTCTATTCTAACATCCTGTTAACGGGGCACATCCCGGTGGGACTAAAAAAGTTAAAAATTATCACAGCCCTGAATCCAAACAAGGATAAAAACCCATCGGAGAGCTGTGTGGATTAAGTGCTCAGTCAGTCCAAACACATTGAGGCTATTTATAGCTGTGAATGTTTTTTTGATCTCTCTTATTAAAAACAACTATCTAACACAAATCCCATTCAGATAGGAAAAAAGTGATCTTATTTTTGAGTTGCAACTGAAAATGGTAAGTTGATAGTTTATTCCTGTCAGGTTCAAACTAACTCTCGGTATCTTTTTTTTTAACACGCTTTTATATATTATTATTATTATTTTATTAACTTCACCTGTATGTATGTTTGTATCTCTCCACTCCTTTGCGCATGTGTGCAGTTTGGGTTAATATTTCGCTCGGACACTCGACACTCGACACAGCACAAGAAGCCAGAGACTCAAGGCAGCTGTGTACTCATCTTGTTTGCTTCTTATCAAAATGATTTTAAATGTTGCAAGAAATTATTACAAAAGATATTTAATAATACAATAACATAAAAAAACAATATTTTTAATCTTTAATCTATGTACCGCTTATGGTCAAATTGTATTAACTGGGTGTGTAGCTCAGGTGGTAAAGCGCTCGCTTAGCATGCGAGAGGTACCGGGATCCATGCCTGGCAACTCCATTTTTTTTTTGTTCTGATTAATTTGGTAAAGATGTGATTATTATTTTTAAATATATATGACTATAGTCCATTTCACGGATTTTGGCCGATGACAGAAATCATACTCGAAGTAAATTTAGAGTTACATCTCTCTCAGATATAGGCAAGTTAGAAATTTAAATGAGGGCGTTTGTTTTTTAATACAACACTTACGTAACTGCATCTTGTTTCACCGGTAGATAAAAAGTATTCAATACGGAAGTCCCAAATTAATTCACATTCCTAGTAACCGTCATGTACGGCTCGTTGTTGAAGGGTTGAATTTAATTATTATTAATGTCATATTTTTGTAGGTGTCAAACCACACTGATAGTTTCAGAAACTTACGACCTAATTTAGAAAAAAAAACTCTCCGCCATTGGTAACTTGGATGACAGTTTAATCTTATTTCAGTGGTTTCTAATATCAAATCGGCCAAAAACGATGAAATGGACTATACCCGTATTACATCAACTTTATCGTAAAAAAGATGACGAATAAATTCAAGGTCGCTATTTCATATGGTTTCATCCAAATTTTCGAATTAGCACTTGTTTTAATATTCATCAAATTTTATTGTGAACTTTAACAAAAGACAACAATAACAAATTTTGTAACACGAATGTGTTTGATGGTTGATTTATTAATAGTTAATTAATATTCGAAGTTTGATGTGAGTTTTTATTTCGGGGATTGAATATGTTCACAATAAACTTTTAAACGCCATCGTGAAGAAGTTGGTCAAACTTATTCACGATAAAATTGTAGATGTAATACCGACATAAACTATATAAACAAGTTCTATACTTATTTAAATTATTTAAGATACACTGTGCGCCAAAGAAAATGTGGTCATAAGAATTTCGTTAAAAAACAAACTATCCAAAAAACTAAATGTATTTTTGATTATTTATTGTTAAAATGGTTGTCCCATAAAATTGTCAATATTGTCCCACTTAATTTCTACACGCAATATACTTATACATATATTTTTAATCTAAAAATACGAGGTGTCCAAATAGTGTAGCAGGGGTTTGATATTTGAATAAAATAATAGTTTAAAAAAAAAACTAAAAAAACACGCTTTTAAAATTACTTGAACTAAAAAGTTAAAAATAAATAATAGTTTTAAAAAACTAAAAAACACGGTTTTATAGCTAACCGAACTAAAAAATAGAAAATAATTCTCAATTACAAAGAGTTTATATTACAGTAGTAGAAGATCAAACAATCATTTATAGTTAATCACCTCAAAATAAAATTATAATAAAATTTAAGTTAACGAAAAATAATTCAATTCAGAGTAAAAAGCGTGGGGTGTGCTTAATATATTGAATGTTACAATCATTCTATTGGCAACTACCTATGAGAAGAAAGTTATGAAATGTAGTAAAATGCACCCCACGTTTTTTACTCTGAATTGAATTATTTTTCGTTAACTTAAATTTTTTTATAATTTTATTTGTTTGTAACTCTCCACTCCGCGGCTGCTGCCTCGGATGAGTCCCGTATCGTTATTTTTTTTTAGTCACGTTTAATACGTTTAATTATAAACGATATGAATGAAATTGTCTTAGAATTAATCTAACAATTCTTTAGATTTCACAATAGTAATTTTTTTCCAAGTTCTGAAAACAATACATTTAATTATAAACAATATGAATGAAATTGTCTTAGAATTAATCTAACAATTCTTTAGATTTCACAATAATAATTTTTTTTTCCAAGTGATTGAAACAATATGTTTAATCATCAACAATATGAATACATACAATAAATATAATTTGAGAAATCAAAAAAACACGCTTTCAAAGCATTTCCAACTAAATAAACGAATAATGATTGAGTGAGGGTCTTGTAACCGTCACAGCAAATTAACGAATCTATTGAAATAAAATAAATTGGACTAAAAAGTAAAAAATAAATATAGTTTAAAAAAACTAAAAAACACGCTTTTATAGCATATGAAACTAACAAGTAAAACAATAAATGTAATTAAGGAAAACTAAAAAGCATGTTTCTCAAAAACATCGAACTAAAAAGTTAAAAATAATTTTCAAAATAAAATTAAAACAAAAATAAATGAAAAATACTAGTATTATTGTGAAAAAAGCGTGGGCGCTGCATACCATATTTTTCGAATCTCAAGCGCCCACGCTTTTTTCACAATAATACTAGTATTTTTCATTTATTTTTGTTTTAATTTTATTTTGAAAATTATTTTTAACTTTTTAGTTCGATGTTTTTCAGAAACATGCTTTTTAGTTTTCCTTAATTACATTTATTGTTTTACTTGTTAGTTTCATATGCTATAAAAGCGTGTTTTTTAGTTTTTTTAAACTATATTTATTTGTTCCTTATAAGATTACATCTATAATTTGTACCTACCAAAGATATCAACATTGTTATAATTTATATCCCATATTAGAATAGCATGTCTGAAATGTGTACCAACATATTGTTATGGTATTCAATAGTTGGTCTTTATATGTAATATAAGTGTAATTAAGACTAACTAGATATTAGAATTGAATAATCAATTTATGCAAATTATCAAGGAATCATAAATAAAAAAAAATTTGGGTTGCGAGGTTTCTAGGGGGATAAAAAAAAAAAAATTATTGATAGAATGTCAGAGAATTTTGGAGAGTAAAGTCAGAGAAAAAGTTTAGGGAATGATATAGAATTTAAAAATTTAAAAAACCATTATAAAGTAAATATAATAATAATAGAAATTGAAAATGAAGATAAATACTGAATGTTAATGAATATAAATATAAAAATTATAAAAGAAGATTAATGTATGAATAGAATGTTATAATAACTATATGGTAGAGTTAAATATGGAATAAAATGGATATATATAGAGAAGATTAATTGGATATTTGCATAGATTGGATTTTCAAAATAAAATAAGCATAGTTTATAAAGATAAGTATTTCTGGTATAATTTGTTATCAGCTGGTAATAGAGGTATATTAGAAATAGTTATTCGGGGATTTTAGGAAAAGAGGGCAAAATTTCATTTAAAATTAATTAGTGTTAAGTTTATGATAGGATAAATGATGAATGTTATATTGTTTTTTAAAGTGTTGTAAAGAATTAATATATTTATATATTAAATGATGTTAAAATTGAGATGGACTTTTTAGTTTAATATTATCGAAGAACCCAACCTTGAAGAGTCACAAGAATACAATTATATGAGTATAGAGATCATAACAATTATGGCGAGCCAACGTGTGGCGTGAATAAAACAAGAATCCAGTTTAAAATAGAACAGTATATTGAAATTGAGAGGGTGATATAGACAATTGAAGTGATTAGAAAATTAGAACAGTGAAGAATTGAAATAAAACATAAATACATTATAATAGAAATAAGAGGATTAGGTGAGAGTTTTAAGTATATTTATATTTATATATAAAGACCATAAAATTTTGAAAATTTTAAAACTAAATACAAATCGAATAAATATAATAAAGTAATATAATAAGTTAACATTATAAATTAAATAAATATATAAAATAATTAAAAGATTTGAATAAAATGAATACAAGACAAAATAGAAGAAATAGAAGGAGAGAAGATGGAATACAGGAATCTAATGAAAATATGCATGAAACAGAAAGTAATGATGGATCGTCGGAAGGAGAAGAAAAAACAATGTTTCAAGTGGTACAAGCTGATGTGATAGGAGATGCGACTAGTTCAAAACCACATCAAGAAACAGAGATGGAGAAAATGTTTAAATTTTTGGAAAATAAATTTGATGAAAATAATAGAAAAATGGATTCTATGAAAAAAGAAATAAGAGAAGATATAAAAAAAGAAATAAAAGATATGAACAAGAATATGGAAACATTTAAAGATGAAATGAAAAATATTATTAAAGAAGAAAATATCAAAATACAAAAAGAAGTCGATCAATTGAAAGATGGAATTAAGGCGATGGAGGAAATGGGTAATATACACCAGGAGAAGATTAATAATATAGAAAAAAATGTGAAGGAGCAGAAAAATGAAAATAAGAAAGAAAATGAAAGAATACTACAAACTATGGAAAGGAATGTAATGGAAGTAGCAAAGAAATTTGAAGATGAAACAAAAAAATTACAAGAAATGCAAAATGAAAGAACTGAGGATGGTTCCTATATGATAATACATGGAGGAGAAGGAGCAGTAAAATTTACAGGGAATATCAGTATATTACATCCATGCACGTATATGAATATGATTAAAACTAAGACTAGGAACAAAAGAGATTGGAAAGAAATTATAAGAAGTTCTTTGAAAGATAATGCTGCATTATGGTATGCAACACAGGAAAATGAAATATTAACCTTTAATGATTTTGAAAGGGAATTTCTTAAATATTTCTGGGGTGAATCAAAACAAGGGGTGAGTAGGGAAAAATTATATTTCGGAAAATTCAATTATAGATTAGGGAATAATTTAACTAATTATGCGTTACAATTATATAATGTTGCACAATATTTGGAACCTCCTATGAGAGAAGAGGAAATAATTTTATATATTTCTAGACATTATGATATAACAGTTTCTGAAACAATAGTTATACAAAATATTAAAAAAAAAGAACAATTGATTGAGTATTTAAATCGAGTTGAAAGAAATTTAAAGATTAATGAAAATAGATCACAAAATTATGAAAATGATAGATTTAGAAATTATCAAAACAGAAATGGATATAATAGAGTAAGAGAAGAAATGCGTAATAGAAACAATGGAAATTATAATTATGGATATAATGGGAGAGAAAATGGAAATCGTATAAACGGAAATACATATAGAAATGGAAATAATATGGATAATAATAATAATATAAGAAATGGAAATAACAGAAATGAAAATGGTTTTCAAAATGTAAATAATGGAAGATATGAAAGATCAAGATATAGAAATATAAATGAAATTCATAATAATAATAATAATAATCGAGAAGATAGAAATGGAAACAATAATGTACCTAGAAGAATAAATCAAATTAATATGCAAAGTAGAGAAATAGAAGAAAATGTAGAAAATGTTAGGGTAGAACCAGAACAAGAAAATTTTTAAATAAGCACCTACAAAATTTTAATGTTAAATGTTGTTATATACATCCTAGTGAATTTATAAAATTAGAAGAAAATAATAATAAATTAGAAGATAAAATTGGATTAGTAGTTGTTGAAGGAAATTTAGAAAATAAGAAAATTAGAATTTTAATAGATACCGGATCAGAAGCAACATTGATAAATGAAAAAATTATTGAGGATAATAAATTAGAAGAAATGATTAAAATTCCAAGAATTAAGTTAATAGGTGCTAATGAAAAAAAATTAGGGGAAATTAATAAGACTATAAATATTAGTATTAAAATTGGAAATAGTATATATAAAATACAAGGTTTGATTATAGGAAATATGGAGTATGATATAATATTAGGTACTGATGAATTAGAAAGAATGAATGTTATTATTAATTATGAAGAAGGTTGGATAAAATTGAAAGAAGAACAAATCAAATTAAATAAAATAAACAATAATGAGGAGATAATACATGTAAATGAACTAAGAATTAATGGGGAAATGATGAAAGAAGGAGAAGATATAAAAAGTGATGATAAATATAAAGATGAAATTAATTTGTTATTTAAAAAATATCAAAATTTAATTACATTAGAGAATAATACTGCAGAAAGATATATAAAAGAAGTGATAAAATTTTTACGAATAAGTTTAAATGGAAAGAAACATAAAGAATGGGAAAATTATATTAATAAAGTAGAAATGTATATCAATGATATTCCAAATGTAATAACAGAAGAAACACCAACATATTTAATGTTAGGTCAAAAACCAAAACGAAATTGGGAAGAAGAAGAAGAAAGAAAAAAATATGATGAAATTATAGAAAAAGTAAGAAAAAGGTTAATGGATGCGTGGGAAAAATATTATAAAAAAATTAAGAAAAAAGTGAAATATCCTGTAAGGTTTAAGAAAGGAGATTTGGTAATAATAAAAGCATATATAAGTGGAAATTTAAAGAAAAATGAATCAGGGAAATTAAAAGCTATATTTGAAGGACCATATAGAATAGTAAATGAGGAAGGTGTTAATAGTTATATTGTTGAAGATCCGATAACAAGAAATGTTAGAGGAGTATTTAATATTGAAAGCCTATATAGGTATTTTGAAGAAACTTAGAGTATTCAGAATTTGTGTTAATATGTTAATTGTTATATACTTTAAATTTTAAATTATTAAAATTTTTTCCTAAAATTTATAAAATTTTAAATTTGGGAAATTGTTATGGTATTCAATAGTTGGTCTTTATATGTAATATAAGTGTAATTAAGACTAACTAGATATTAGAATTGAATAATCAATTTATGCAAATTATCAAGGAATCATAAATAAAAAAAAATTTGGGTTGCGAGGTTTCTAGGGGGATAAAAAAAAAAAAATTATTGATAGAATGTCAGAGAATTTTGGAGAGTAAAGTCAGAGAAAAAGTTTAGGGAATGATATAGAATTTAAAAATTTAAAAAACCATTATAAAGTAAATATAATAATAATAGAAATTGAAAATGAAGATAAATACTGAATGTTAATGAATATAAATATAAAAATTATAAAAGAAGATTAATGTATGAATAGAATGTTATAATAACTATATGGTAGAGTTAAATATGGAATAAAATGGATATATATAGAGAAGATTAATTGGATATTTGCATAGATTGGATTTTCAAAATAAAATAAGCATAGTTTATAAAGATAAGTATTTCTGGTATAATTTGTTATCAGCTGGTAATAGAGGTATATTAGAAATAGTTATTCGGGGATTTTAGGAAAAGAGGGCAAAATTTCATTTAAAATTAATTAGTGTTAAGTTTATGATAGGATAAATGATGAATGTTATATTGTTTTTTAAAGTGTTGTAAAGAATTAATATATTTATATATTAAATGATGTTAAAATTGAGATGGACTTTTTAGTTTAATATTATCGAAGAACCCAACCTTGAAGAGTCACAAGAATACAATTATATGAGTATAGAGATCATAACAATATGTACACTTTCTGATATTGGCAAAAATAATATCTTTGATTTGGATCATCAATATATTCACAAATAAATCATACGGGTACTTTTCGATATTCACTTTTATTTCAAAAACTTACATAACATATAAAATATCTTCGTCAGATGTAAAATCAATACTTAAACTTTTACCAGAAAAGACCACCGAAGGAAGAATTCGAGGAGTTGTTTAATGATAATAATCACAATAAAGAACTTTATTAAGACTACCTTTTTTATGATTTATAGAACACATGATAAAATTATAAATTATTTTCGTTTTTAAAATCGTGTGCGAGAAAAAAATTTTATAACCAATTTTAAACCAACTTACAGAGCCATCATCTATTGAGAAAAGTTTGAACGAGTTTACCAAATAAAATTTAAAACTAGTATAAATTGTAATAAAACATTAATACATTTAAATCATGCATTGTCATCTAGTTCTGGGCAACTCTGAAAGTTTTAGATCCGTACTTAGTCGGGAAGTGATTTAAAATCGATTACAAAATTCCACCCGGACAGTCAAAGAGACAAAGAGAAACCAAGCGAAGAATATAAAAAAAACTAGTCAAATTAGTATTTTAGTATTGTTATTATGTTTTCAATACTTATATTTTCAATGTTTCTGTTGAACTTTTGTTTTATCATTAACATATTATTATAGTGATGATTCCAACTCGGCCTAAAAATTTAAAATAATTAGAATTTTTTTATTTTCGTCGTGTTCTTTGTCTCTTTGTCTTTCTCTTTGTCATTCCGGTTGAAATTTTGTAATCAAATTTAAACTTTCTTCCCGATCACCGAGAGCTCTGAAATTTCCAGGATAGCTAAGAACTGGATGACAATGCATGTTTCAAGTGTGTTTAGGCACATACATAGATATTTTAACACAATTTCAACAAATTTTACCTTCTATATGGGAAAATAGAAAGTTTTTTTTATTTTCATCGTGTTCTTTGTCTCTTTGTCTTAATCTGTCATCCCGGGTGTAATTTTGTAATCAAATTTAAACCTATTTCCCGACCACCTAGAGCTCTGAAATTTTCAGGATAGCTAAGAACTGGATGACAATGAAATATACAAATTCAACTAACAAAATAGTTTATAAAATAGTAATGTGACCCATAAATCAGTAAAACACTTTGTACTATAAAAAGTTCATTTTATAAATTGTAATTATTTATAGAATAGACTGGAGAAAAGTATCTAATAGAAAAGTACTACGAAAATCTATCTATACATATAATAAAACTGTAGAAATGTATATGTTTGTGCGCGCATCACATGAAATCTACTGATCCTATTCGAATGCGGTTTTCAAAGACGTATTTGTCTTCTTTCAACTTAACATCTGGTGTATAAAACTTTCTCCCCCCTCCCCTTAACGGGGTAAGGAAAGAAATTTTTATACAAAAATCAACACGCCACGCAAACGACGTCGCAGGTACATCGAAATAGAACCCAAAAATGTGGTTAGATTTTTTTGTCTGTCTGTCTGTATGTTTGTGCGCGCATCACATGAAAACTACTAATCCGATTCGAATGCGGTTTTCACAGATGTATTTGTCTTCTTTCAACTTAACATCTGGTGTATAAAAATTTCTCTCCCATTCCTTAAATGGGGTGAGGTAAGAAATTTTTATACAAGGATCACACGCCACGCGAACGACGTTGCGAGTACAACTAGTAAATAATAAAAAATTACATTGAGTTTTTTTAATTTTTTAAGTAATTAAAATTTAAGGGAACATACAACAAACAATGTTAATACATTACAACTTTTTCATCTACCTCACATACACTTTTGGACCAATTGTTTATGGTTTATTTAAAAGTCACTCAAATATTATGATTTCATAATTTATTTTATGGATTGTGGGGTTTAAAATCATAATTAATTTAGAAATAAAAAACAAATCATCAAGTTTGGAAATGTGAAACATACTTATTTTTGTATAATTTTTGAATATTAAGAGAATAAGGAAGTAATATATTCGACACATTACATTCTAATTTATTTTTCATATTTTAATAAAATACAGCACAAGCCATTCTTTAACAATTATATTTATGAAAAGAGCAAATAAACAAAGAGCACTAAGAGCACTGAACCGAAAAAACAATTAGTTACAATTCACACTTTTCATTGTTAATGTTGTTTTCAAGGCATAATATAATCTCTTTAACCTACATAAGGTTACTCATTGGAAACAAAGATTGTTCAATAAAAAAAACCGTTCTAAATTTAATATCCATATTTACATAAAACGTCATAATGTGTGGGTACACATGGTAATTATAAAACGGAGCATTATTGCTATAAAATCTATTTTCATGTCTTTTATCAAATATTGTTTAAAAACCAACCCATATTAGAGTTAGATAATGTATGTTTAATGAGGTTGTAGCATTTGTATGAACTCGTTATGTTCCTATATGATATTTAATTTTTCTGTTAATATTCAAAGTATAAAAATTAACATGTAAAAATTAAAGCATAGTTTTTAACTCGTTCTAATATTAATCAACAACAATGGTTCATCCGTGTTATGAATATTGTCCACAGCTTATTTGTCCTATGTACTATACAAAAAATGCATTCATGTATGATTTTGGACAGGGCTGTCCCGAGCCCTGAAGATATGCGGAACTAAATTATAAGATATAATAAAATATAGCTAAGAACATAAAATTTAGTAAATAATTTTAAAATAAAAATAAAGTTAACCAAAACCTATCGAAGGAACGCTTTAAAGTAAAAAACTTTTATGGATGATGGAATTTGGGTTTAAATTAATTGCTTATATTCAGTGCTCTTCATTACAGCTTCAAACGCCGGGCGAAGACAGCCCTCGCTTCGCTTGGGCAGTCAACTCTCACCCTAGTCAGAAATCGTCTTTTTTTCATCCCGTTTTCATATCACGTGCATTGACAGCGCGCGAGTTTTGATCTCTGTAGCCAGTTGAAGTAAGACTATTTCAGACAAATAGCGTAGTAATATCTTGACAACGATTTGAATTGCCGCTATGCAGAGGCTGCGAACAAGAAGAGGAAACATTAGAACACATAATGTATGACTGCTCTGCTTTTTCTGAAATCAGAAGATCCGTGTTGGGAGAGTACTGGCTTACACCAGCCGATGTCAGGTAGATCCCCCTCGGGTGCCTTATCACCTATTTTAAACCACTAGGCCTGGTGACAGCCTGAGGGGAGGATATCCCTACGCACGGGAGGATGTACAATGGGTCATATGTGGCCTCAGTGCTGGCTGAGCACTAGCTCGCCCCTCCCCAAATTTCCAGATCCAGAGACAACGATTTGATTACAGCTGTCAGACGATTATGATTTTATTCGCTTTTGTTAATTACAAATGCGATTCTGATAGACTTGAAATAAAGACATAAATAATAAATAAATGAATGTGCTGGGCAGAAATACCGTTGTTTCTTCCCTAGGGCAGAAAAAAACTGTCAGTTTCTGACTGACAGTTGCATTGGTCTGAAATTGTCTTGTTTCGACTGACAAAACAGGGATCAAAACAAGCTGTTTCAATGCATGTGATATGAAAAAACATTTATTTATTTAAACAAATTATTTTCAAAAATATGTTTTTAGTTAAATAACTTTTTTCGTAAAATGTAATTAAAAAAAATATTTATATTTATTTATGGGAGATATATTTGTATGTCAAAAAAACAATAAATTTAATGACACTGTAAATAATACAAAAAATCTAACAATTTAAAAAAAAACAATTAGTCTATTACGGCTTTCTTGCTTTGTGGACTTGAAAAATCTTCTATTTTATCAAAATCTTCGTTTTGCAGTTGTGATTCCAAATTATCATTATTTAAACCACGGCTTTGTCGGGAAAGATTCGATCATCTTGGTCGCGCCATGCGCCATTGTTAACGATGATTCAAAGAGAAAACAAATAACTGATGATTATTAATTTCTTTTTTATTTATCAAATTTTCAACCTTACTTAACCTGTACAAAATTACGTTTACCTGTAATTTTTTTAATTGGTAATGATCATACAAGATTTCGTTTACCTGTCGTTTTTAAAATGTTGAGACATGTGACTTATCGAATTTTTAACCAACATTTAAAATTACCAACTAAGACTTGTTTATCTTTTGCAGAGCATGAAGGATCAGAATGGGGTCCAGTTGTTCTAATACCACTTCTAGCAACCATCATCTTAGCAGTAACAATATTTTTGTTAGTTATGTTTCGACAAAATCCTACACTTGTTATAAGTACTGTTGCTGGATGTTTAATTTTTATAATTGTATATCTAATTTTAATTGCTTTGGATAATTCTAAACAATTTTTATCTTGAAATATTTAAAAATGTGATATATGCATAATATATAAGTTAAAAAGGCTGAATGCAGTTTTATGTACAATAAAAACCTGAAATAACGCTTCAGGTTTACTTAGAAATTATAAAATATAAGATATTTTTTGAGATATTTAACTAAATATTTGAATAGTGTAACTATTTTTCTCACTAATCTGTTTAGTTCAGCTTTAAAGTAGTCTTAACTTTCATTTTTAATAAATACATATATTATTTATAAATTGTACGCAAGCTTAAAATTAATAACAAATTTTGTCCGAAATAATAGAGTAAATTTAATAGAGTTTTTGCAAAAATAAATGTCTTTTTATTTTTTAGTATTTTAACTAGATAGATATTTTAGAGTTAACAATTTGAGTTAAGGACCCAAATAATCCCTATAGAGACAATCTTAGAAAAACTAAAGAAAAAAATGGATAGCGAAAAATCCAAGTTTTGGAATGATCTAGAAGGACTAAGACAATCGAAGACGCTCCTGGGAAACTATAACCAGAAGAGATCTCACAGCTGTCTTAACCTGAGTAAGAAAAACCTCCGAATTATAGCAGGAATACTAACCGGTCACTGTCGATTAAGAGGACATATGAAGAAACTAGGATTAGTAGATGAAGCAAACTGCAGATTCTACACATACTTTCAGAATGCATGGCATTAAGTAATTCTAGGGTCAAATACCTAGGGTCATACGAAATAGAAAGGAAAAAACTACCTAATTTAAAACCCAATGATATCCTAAACTTTCTAAGGAAAATAGGACTAGAAGAGCTGGTATAAGTCTGAGGAATCATCAGAAATATAGCAAGAAAAGGGGGACACAATAGATCTTATAGGTCGCAGGTGTATCTGTCACCCCTAACACCATACATACATACATACATACATCCCTATAGAGTTAACAATCTGAGTTAAGGACCAAAAAAATCCCTATAGAGAATTATCCGGAAACGTTTAGTTAAATAGTTATGTCTCTTCAAATTTGGAGATTAAAATTTAATTTTTCTTGAAAACCAAAAATACTAATAATAAAAACTTGTCTAAATATTTTATACTGGTCAAAACACCTTGAAGGCTATTTTTCATTTATCATTTAATACGGTGAAATTAACTACCCTTGCAAAACACCCAATAGGTACTACTTGGAACAGACCACAAATTAAAGAAAGGTTAATAATTTAAAACCTTGCTTTTACAGACAATATGCTAAAAGTTGAAGTTCTGAACATTGTGAACAGGTAAGAAATAAAAGTAGTTATTACTTTGAATTTTAAGCTTAACTTTGGAAATTTCCTAGACTTAATAATTTTATTTTTAGGAATAAACCGTCAGCCATATATGTGGCTTGCATCAAAAAAATATTACAACAGAGACATTAGCGGGAAACAGAGGCACTGTACCACACTAATTAAATATGTGGTCTAAAGCTGTTCAAATCATTACACTAGAAATTAAAAAAAGTATTAAGGTAAAAGCATCAAAGCCAGACAGTATCTATTGTCTGTTCGGAATGCACTTTTCGACAATTCTTAAAAACTGTTTATGTAGCCCAACCTCACAAGCATAGTGCAGGATATAATGCAAAGCATGTGACGGTAGTATGGACTACAATACAATACTTATTACTGAATAATATTTTTAATATCAATAATATAAAATACTAAACTTTATATGTTTACTTACGTGACAGAATTATAAAATAATCTGTCAAACACAATGTTATACGTCATTATGATATTCAAAACATTAGCTCAGACTGATTTTTGTATATCTATCTCTTTTCAATGCACTGAATGTTGAAACGGTATTCAAAGGACTTATAGTTATGACTTAACATGTGGTAAATATTTCATGTTTGTTTTAACCGACCAATATACCTTATATGTGTTTCTGTCTCTCTCTTACTCACACCATTACATATGTAATGATTTTTCCCATTTAATTCCAAACAAACTTTTTTCGCCGAGTGCACGAATAGAAGTTTAACTTTAAAAAGGCAACTTTTGTTTTAATTTATGTTTATAAAGTGAGTTTTTGTCATAAAGTATAGTTTTGTTTTAGTCATAGTGCAATTCTTGTCTAAATCTTTTTCTACTGATGTGATTAGTCCCTACACAATAGTTGTATAAAACATTATATACAAAAATTATAAAAACAAACAACTGATTTTATTAACAAATTTTTATATAAATTTAAATATTTAGATACAATTAATAGTATTTACAAATTCTTATTGGCACAAAATATGATTCGAAAAACTTAATAATTATATTGTAATAAAGGTGTCGTAAACTATCTGGCAAGAGTTACAGAACATACGTGTTATAAACAATAATTACTTGTTCTTGTCTCAAATAATTATGTATTTTAAAAATGTCACTTCTGCCATTATATTTTTTAATAAAGTCGTCATTTTCACCATACAATATATAATAGTAAGGTTCAATTTATCTGTAAACTTCCAGAAACTTTGATATTGATACTCGAAACAAAACAACAAAATACTTTGCTCTACCGGGAGTTACAATCTGCTTTATTTTATTTATTTGTTTCTGTAAACCAAATCTGTCCTTTTCTGTACCTATTATGATTTATTAATTAACGTGTTTGTACATGATGTACTGTTTTTGATTGTTTAAAGTTAACTACAAAAAGCAATCTTTTTAAATTTGATTTTTATATGAGATTTTAGAAGAAGAACGTATTGTAAGCCTGTTTACTTGAACACTGGGGCATTATTTTCGAATACTTCGTATAATATAGGTACTATTATTATATCTTAAAGGATATTTTTCATTTAAAAAAGTAATTAATCTGATTATATGAGATTTTTTAAGTGAATTAAATATTGAAAGTTAATAATTTCAAGTCATTTTTGGTATACGTGCTTCCATTATTTTGTAGTAATAAATTTTCTTAAAAATCACTGTATTAAAGATATTGGAACAGTCAGACTTTTAATCTCAATGTTTTAAATTGGCAACAATCTCTGAGACAACTGCCACTCATCGCTTTACTCGGCATAATATATTAGTCGCATGGGTAGGTAACTCATTAGAAAAGTCAATATTAATATTATTTCGAGTTATAAATATAAAGTTTTTGGTAAATCTGTCTAACCATCTGAAATAATAGCGGGAATACGAACGTTGCCAAAGAATACAAATGCGAATGTTTGCAGATGTGTCTACCTATTATTACCCTAAGTTTAAATATTGTGCTCAAAATAATCTGAACCATTGGATTAATAAAATTTACAAAAAACATTAAGCTATAGTTGTTGTTCCGCTATAATTCAGTGCTTTGTTATATTCTTCATTTCAAATAAAATATATGCAAACATACATAATAATAAAATATATAGAGTTGAAATTATTATTATTATTTTCATATGTAACGTTCGGCTTCTGTGACCAGACAACGGATCACTCTATCAGGTACTTCAGATAGTTTCTTCTATTCTATTCGTTGGCAAAATTACGTATGAAGTAACTTTTGTGGCTTATTCTCACGATCTTGTTAACTCACCATAAAATCTGGTTGTTACCTTTACTATATAATTAATAATAATACAAGGTGACTCCAAAACATAAAAACATAGCTTAAATACACAATCCTGAGAGCTTCGATACTTATCAGTATCCAAGCTCGGCAGTGAAGTTTTTTAAATTTTTTGTGCATCTAATAAATAGGCTGTAATCGATTACTTCCAATTTTCTGTATCACTTTAAGTGACATTTTGAGAATCATTGGTAGATGTATTAGACAGAAACCAACAATCTGAAAACTTTTACTTTATGCCCTTTTAATTTTTTGTTTATGCTAAAATCATGAAATGTGTTTAATTAGTTTGTGCCAAAAACAATTTAGTTAATTAGTCATCTTTTAAAATTATAAGCACTTAACAAGACGATTTTGATAAAATTATGTTAGTTAAGCTATGTTCGATCTTTTGGAGACTACACACTAGGAAAACAATAGGAAAATATGGACGAATCGCTAACTAATAATAAAAAATAATGGTAATAAACAAAAACAGATAATTCTAAGTACATTTTTTGTGTCTTGATTATTGGGAATTATTTTTAGGTTGGTCTTTTATTACGTCCCCTTCTCCTGTTTTTATTTCGTTTACTTCTTGAATGGAAATTTGAGTAGGTAAATTACCTAATTTATTTGTATTATCAATAGGAACTGAAACTGGAACATCGATTGGATTTTCGTCACCTTCATTTGCAAAACGCCGAAGAGGTAGCTTCATACTTTTACCTCTTCGGATTCCCATTTTAGCTTCTTCTTCTTCTTCCTGTTCCAATATATTCTGAACAGACTCATCTTTTTCCAACGTTAGAATATCTAAGGAGTGACTACTTTCTTCTTCTGACAGTTCAAAGCCCATTGACGATGATAATTTTAATGAAGCTTGTTGGAAAGTATCACTGAGTTTTACTTGAACAACGTTAATACACATAGACATAAGGGCTAAACCAAAAACTAAATAAACTATGGAAACAATAACGCATATAGGATGACGAGGAATAAAATCACCAAAACCTACAGTTGAAAGAGAAATGAAAACGAAATAAAACGATTCAAAGAAAGCCCATTTTTCCCACGCACAATATATCAAAGCACCGATAAACATATATGCTACTAATATGAATAAAGCGACACTTATCGGTAAGTTAAATTCGTCATCGATTTCAAAAGTTGATAAATCTGGAGTTGTAGGAGTTTCTTCAGAATATAACTGAGTTGCTGCAGAAGTCTGAGAAGGTGCTGTCTTTGGCATGTGACTATCATCAACTCCAACTGACATATTTGAAGCTCTTCGGAATGTTGCAATTTCGTACATCATTTGAGCCCCTCTGAAAATGTCCTGAAAATAAAATAGATTTTACATAAATAAAGAGGACGGTGTACATTTATTCTTTCAATAATAGCAAGTTTTCTAGTATTATTTACAAATTGCGGACGACAAAAAAAGTAATTTAATATAAAATTTTAATCTTAAAAAAAAAAATAAAATAGCTCAAAAATAAATGAGAAAGTCATAAAGAAGATAGATATAAGAAAAAATAATTCTTATTAGCATAAGTTTAGAATATATTTAAAAAAACTGCACGTTGTGTATGGTTTATGAAATAATATTATTGGTTTTTGACCTTATAAAAACGAATCTATGACACTCCACCACAAGACATTTCATCACGCGACATCTCCTCACCGACATTTCATCAATGCGACAATTCATCACTCGGACAACTTTATTCATCACAAAAAATATTTATTACACCAATTTGAAACAATTCATAAAAAATAAAAGCGAAAATTACCGAATTGGCATTTTCAATATTTATTCACTGTTCTTATCTCATTTATTCAATGTTATTATTCTTATAGCTACATTAACTTCCATTTACCTTTACTATGTGATTAGCAGGACCTACCTATGTAGAAAGGACGGTTATTTACTTAAAAATATACATAAAAACGATCAGAACGATTGCGTTATTCGATTCCATTCTGACAATTTCAGAATATAACATGCCAGTTGGATATACAGGTAAAAGTGAATTGAGCATAATAGTATATTACGTAACTAGAGTGGTAAGTAGGACATTACGTACGAGTGGAGAAGTTACGCACGAAGCCGCGTAGCGGCCAGTGCGTAATTACACGAGTACGTAATACCTCTTACCACTCGAGTTACGTACTATGCTTTATCTACGACTGAATATTTTAATTTTAAGCTAAATATTTGACATCTCTAAAAAAATATATGACGTACGTACTGTACTGATATCTACTCCTTTGACAGTAAATGTCATTTATACTCATTGTCACCATGCAGGGTAAGTAAGCTATAACGCACGGTTGTGCGTAATGAAACGTCATGTTGGAATGACGTTTCATTACGCACAACTGTGCGTTATAGCTTACTTACCCTGCATGGTGACAATGAGTATAAATGACATCTACTGTCAAAGGAGTAGATAAAACTTATTTTGTACATGTTTATTTTGTATAAAATGATCCTTTAATAAGCATCTGATTCTGTGAAAAGGCGCAGTCAATCTAATCGTTTACACTACAGGTATATTTTTAAGTACCTAATTACCCGTCCTTTCTACATAAGTACTGCTAATCACATAATAAAGGTAAATGGAAGTTAATGTAGCTTCAAGAATAATAACATTGAATAAGTGAGATAAGAACAATGAATAAATATTGAAAAATGCCAATTCAGTAATTTCCGTTCTTCTCTTTTAGGAATTTCAAATTAGTATAATAAATATTTTTGTGAAGAATAAAGTTGTCCAAGTGATGAATTGGGGTGTGATAAAAAGTCATAGTGATGAATTGTCGCAGTGATGAAATGTCCGTGATGAGATATCGCGTGATGAAATGTCGTGTGGTGGAGTGTCGTGCCACCTATACAAAAACATATACATATAACCACGCTTGTAAGGAATCAACAACTTTTTTTCATAATTTTTTCAGTCCTTAACAAAGGCTTTAATTAAAAGTAAACCACATAGTAAAAAAAAAGTAATAAATAAAATCAAAATAAACACAACCGTTTTTGCTCGCTTCTTAAAAAAATGAGATTAAAATTTTTAATGGTTATAAAGATAAAACAAATAAAAAGTTGGTAATTTTAATAGACCGTGTTGCCAACTCTATTTCTTATACAAACTTCAATCCGCGTTATTATGCTTTTTAAATTGTACACATTGTTGAGTTTTTGCTCCCAGCATTATATCTTCACAAAACACAACAGTTTCTTCATCTCGAGACAAATCCTGGACCTTTAAGAAGACGAATTTAATGGGCATCTGATCTTAGCTCAAATCTAATCTCTATTGAAAAAAAAAACATTTTGCCAATTCTCAATTGAAGGCATCATTTTTTTTTTCTAGATGTTTATGGTTATTTATTACTCTGTTTTATTGTACATCCCTCGCGACGTATTTTTCGTAGGGTTCAAACTGAAATGTTAACACCTGTAGCTTTTAGAAGTTTTCATTGCAGCTCTGAATCATCAGGTAAAGGATTTTGTGTGAAACTTTTCCTAGGAGTTCCCATTTCCAAATACGTCTGGTGCAATAAATCTTTTCCTATGCACATTTTTTAATTCAAAAAAGGCATTTTTTTGGACCGAAATAAAATTACCGAAGAACTGTTTTTTCACTACTAAACACAAAATTCATAAGGCAATACCCCGGAGTAGGCGTTTCTGTTCTATTAAAAACCATAAAGATACTTTATAAGATCAACCTGTGTGTATCTTCGTCACTGTGCGCTATAAATCTTGAAAGGAAGGTCATGAAATTTGGTATATAGAATCCATAAGCCATGTCAAGGAAAAGAACCCTATTGATTTTGATCCAGATCGGATATACCTATCGGTAAATTTTTCCGAAACTCGTGCTTATAATGCATTTGTATAGAAATACTTAACTTTGTACTTATTTATTTTGAGCGGTGTATTATTTTGAACGTAGTTTTATTTACGTGTTCAAATCCGATAAAAATTTCTAACTTCTTACATTGACGTTGTAATAATATTTGTTTACAATAAAAAACATTACCTTAAAATTTGATACCTACGTTTTTATGTTCATGTGGTTGTGTCTAATGAAAATTGGACAGTTTATCAAAGGGAGCTAGTAAAATTTCCTCCGCTTATTAAATAAGTAACCAGGGCATAAAGGTTTTGAAGGTAATGAAACCGCGGATCTTCCGGCCAAGAAGGGAGCGGATACACGATTTACTGGTCCAGAACCTGTATTGGGACTGCCTAGAGCCTGGGTAAGGACCAAAGTCAGGAACTGGGTCTGGGAAGAGTCGACCAAACACTGGAGTAACACTGTAGGGCTGAGGCACTCGAAGCTGATGCTCAAAGGATACTCCAAAAAACTCACGTCTGACATACTGGATCTTGGCAGGAGTCAGATCAGAGTACTAGCGGGCCTGCTCACCGGACATGGGCCATTTAGACTACACCTTCGGAGGATGGGGATTCTGACACAGGAACCCACCTTGTGCCGACTGTGTGACATGGACGATGGGACGGCAACTCACATTCTATTCGAGTGTGAGGCCTTGGACTATAAACGGTTCCTCATCTTCGGTGACACGAATCCTGAATCCTATTACCACCTTGAGGAGCTGGTCAGGGGACTCAAATCTCTTATAAAGGGAACTGCCCTGTGGCAACAGTAACTCAAGGAATTTAGGACACCTGGATTCTAGCCTACCCGAGGATCAGCGGGATGCTGATTTTTAGCTGAACAAACTAGAGTCCTGCAAGCACGGGTGCATGTAAGGACTCTTGGTGCCGAATCTGGTCCCAATATTCCCACTGGAAGCAGTGCTCAAACATGGGGCTCCATAGGTGAGACCATGCCAGGTTACTTAGATCAGATTAGATTATTAAATAAGTATTATGTTAAGCAGTAGCTTGAAAATTGCATAAATTAAATTTTTAAAGTCTAAAAAACACTAGAAAAGTAAAATTAAAGGTTAAAATCGTAATCAACAAACTAAAAGAGAAGTTGGAAAAAAAGTCTTTTTTGTGTTAAACAATAAGTTAGATATTTTTAAATTTTGAAACATTTCATTTTAAATGACAAACTTAGAACCTAAATAATATAAGAAACTTTTAAAAAATATTTTTTTAAATTAAATTTTATTTGCATATTTGTAAATTTTTCCTATAATATTATAAATAAACTAAGAAACAAATAAAATCTATATACGTTAACAAATACGCATATTTTTTATTGACTTAATGAACCACATAACTTATTAATATCGATTAACAAGAAATATTTTAATAAAAAAGTTTTCAAAAACTATTCAAGATTATGAAAGTTTTACTTTAAAAAACAGGAATCGAAAAGAGGTTATGGAAATGTAATTTTTTACTAAAAGAAGCAGGAACCTATATTTTTTAAGTTTAAAGTTTTCTTTTTACAAACTAGAATGAAATCATTTCTTTTGTGATATCAGTACCTATAATCTAGTCAACAAGTGCCTTTCTGGTCAACTTTTTTCATCAGTTTTCGAAAATAATGATCGAGGTGTCATTCGATTCGGGATGGCATCTACGAGTAGGATTTCTAAAAAAAAACGAAGTTCCGCATGCAAAAGTTGCAAAAGTGATTAGCAATTAACTAAAAAAGGAGGATTTATTTTTTTTGCAAATATCTAAAAAACTAATAATTTTTCAAATTAAAAAAGTTAAAAAAAAGGAAAATTCCTACTCCCGGAACTGTAGGACTAATAATTATAATTCTCCCGGCGGGCGGTAAAGTAGCCCACGGGCGCTAAAGTGGCACTTTACGCCCGCTAAATATATACAGGGTGTCCCAGAATTAACTACGGAAACTTCGTATACGTATTCCTTGATGACAAATAAGTAGGGTCTTTCCTATAAAAAAAATTTTTTTAGAGACTCCTGTCATAGTTATAACCCTTTAAAGAGGGGTGGAAAAATACGGTTTTAATTTAATATCTTCTGATTGGTCCAAGATAAAAAATTAAAAATTTGGGTAAACATCATTTTTATAAAGACGCATTTCTCCTGCCACTTTTTACCTGCTCTACCCCATTCTAAGGGTGCAAATCAAGGAACCCCTCTTAATATTTTTTTGTAACTTTCTTAGCAATTAATATTTGCAATAACAAAAAATTATTTTAGGAAGTTTTGATTATTTAGAAACTTTTTTGTTCCTTGTCGTTTTTTGCGAAATCGTTTCGGTTTGGAGTAAAAAAATAAAAAGTAGGACCATGTCAATTGAATATCGTGTATCGCGATCAAGTAGCGCACATTTGCAAAGTAGGTTATAACTCTGACAGGAGTCTCTAAAAAAATTTTTTTTATAGGAAAGACCCTACTTATTTGTCCTCAAGGAATACGTATACGAAGTTTCCGTAGTTAATTCTGGGACACCCTGTATAATAATCTGTATTTTATTGCCCGATCATGCATAAAAATCATTATTTATATCAAGGATAACAATTCTATAAAATATTTTCAATTATCTAATAAACAATGTATCTGTTTATAAAATTTAAAAAAAAAATATTTTTATGCAGCTCCTAATAACAAAAACCGATCATTAACAATATTTAAAAAAAATTTTTTCAATGATTAATTTAAATTTTAAATTTTGGCAACAACGATAATTATTAATAAAAAACTGAAAAATATTTTTTCAATGAGGATCTAGGTATTCTGAAGCCTTTTAAGAATTGCTTCAATAAACGAAAAAAAAAATATATATAGTTCAACAATTATCACACTTGCAATGTTCATGTTCAAGCAAAAAAAAATTAATTAACAATTGCATATCTAATCGAAAAATTGTAATAATTCTTTTTTTAGACAGATTATTATTCTTTTATCTATTCAGTAAGCCCCTGAATTTTTTCATTTCTTAAATTTGATATTTAATATGTTAAAATTATTTTTATTAATTTACGCAAGCCAGACACCCGTTTTCGGCCGTATCCTCATCCCTTTGGAACAATTATAAATTATTAAGAATTAGTCCTACAGTTCCGGGAGTTAAGGCATTTTTATTAGGAAATTTCCTCCTCTTATTAAATCATTTTTTTTAATCTTAAAAATCTTTGTTAGACATTTGCACCTTCATTTTTTTCAAAAATCATCTAGATAATCATAATTTTCGGAGACTGCTGAAAAAAGTTGACCAAAAAGGCACTTGTTCACTAGACAACAGATAACCTATTTAAATTAGTATTTGGAGAATTAAAAGTTACAATAAATTTGACTTTAAAGTTTTTGTATGTGTTGTTGAGGATATAGGTCAAGCCAAAGTTTTCCGATTTTAACTAAACTGTAAAAAGGGTGATAAAATTTTATATATATAGAGCACACACTTTTATCAAGTAACTTACTGATTCTTTTGCACTTTTTCTAGCTTTTCGGCAGCTTCCAGTATAGTATAGTCTTCTAACAAACGACCACAAAAATTTTATTGCCCTAGTGAACAATTTTCCAAAATCCGTTAAAGCTATAAGAAAGAGTGGAATTCCTATAATAGCATATATTATTGTCAAAGCTCGACCAGTTTGCGTCTCCGGAAAAATATGACCATAACCTAAAAGACAGAAACAGTAAACATTTTTATACACTTAAATACATTGGAGTAGAAGAAAGCTCAAAATTATTGGATTGTTATATATACAGATTTCTAAAATACATTGCAAATCAATTTGATCTTTTTAAACGATGCATTACGTTCTAACCATAAAATTGCTAGAGTTATAACCTTAACAACCTTCCAAAACAGTTTAGAAATACTTATTAAAGAAAAGAAAAAAATAAAGAACAATTAATTAAAATTTAGTAAAGTGAAAAACAGATTCGTACCGATTGTAGTGACTATTGTTAAAGCATAAACTACTCCATTTAAAAAACTCCATGATCTTTGCCCACTGTAAGTTTTCATTCCAGCCTCATGGGCAACATGAAGTTCTTCTTCAAATACCCTTAATTTATTTCTAAAAAGTGACTTCCAGTCTTCTTCTCTTAAATTATGACTTTTTGTCCATAATAAATCTATGAAATCTCTTTTAACCCGCTTAACACCACATTTATAAAAATTCTCAAATCCCCCTTCGACAAATTTAAACGCAAATCCAGCAGCACCACACAACATTAGAATTAAGAATAATTTAAACATACATTTGTTCCACAATACTTTAATTCGTTTACATTCAACTTTCATTTCTACACGAAACTTTTTAAACTCTCTGTATATTTCTCTTATTGAATAAAACCTTAGAATCTTAAACAATTCACGTACACCAACTTGTGGAAGCCTTACTAGTGTTTTTCTAGATACAACATTTTGCGTACTCGGATCTAAAATTTCCACAATTTTAGTTGAATATTCAGGTTTATGTTTCCTCTGTCTAATACCAGAAATAGAACCTGGTCTTAAAGCTTTTGCTTTCTTTATTATTGGACCTGCAAAAGAACTATCAGGTATTATAACTGGAAGGCTAGATTCTGAATACTTTCTAGGTTTTTTTTCTTGTTGTGCTAAAAATTGTGCGTCTTTAAAACTTTTTATAAGTTCTTGTTCTTCAATTTTATTGGGGGCTGATTGAGATCTTTTCACATGTTCTTTATCTTTCCTAAATCTTTCCCTACCCTTAATAGCAGCATTAGTAATTGTTTTTTTAGTTTTGTTGAATATAGCGACAACTTCTTCTTGAGCTAAATCTGATAAGCTTTTTTTACGTTCCTCAGATCTCCTAGCGAACCTTTTTTTAGGCTCATCTGAAGGTTTAACTCTTTCTTCAAATGATTTAAGTTTCGTTTTAAAACTATTAGTTCTTGAAACATTATTGCTTTCAATAGACGGGGTATCTGTTTCGCTTACGTTTCGTATCTGCGCTGATTTGGTACGTTTCGGTCTACGTGGGCGTTCGGGAGTTTTCGGTTTAGGGTTAAAAACTTCTTCTTCCGAAGTCGTTTTCTCATCATCTCTACGAATAGGAGTAGGGTCTCGTTTCGTTAAACTGGTGCTACGTTTTTTAGTAAACCTTCTACGTCGTCTTGCTACATTATCACTTATCACTTGCTCTTCAGTTAACATAGATTTTATTTTTTCAATGTCTATTTGATTGTTTTCAGTTCGACTATCGATAATTTCGCCATTTTCGCGTGATGTGGGCTCCGTAGCCATGCCTACCAGACTAAAATTATATTTAGATTTAGGAACTAGGAATGGTGTCGTCCAAAAGTTATTTTAAACCTCGTGTAATTTTACATAGTGTAGTATATGTCATGCAGATGGATCTAGTAGGAATTCTTATTAAAAAATATTACTCCAAATTATAAATACTTATTCTTTTATTAAATCTTATTAAAAATTTAGGGTATTACATAAAGTAATAGTGTTTGTACTAAAAATGTCAGAAAAAGCTTCTAATTTCTAAAGGACTTTAAAGATTTATTTTTAACTTTAGTGTAGGACATTCGTTTTATATTTTTTGCTTTGCTGGAACCAGTTAAGCGAAGTAAAATTGGCTTCCCTTATTATTTCAAAAGGAAGTCAAAACAGATTAAATTGAAAATTAATAATTCTAATTCTCTTGCAAAAAATGGAAGAAGTTTGCGTGGTTGTATAAAAATGCTGTTGAATTTAACAAATACTTTCACAAATTCAGCAAAACAGCTTCTTCAAACTATTACTGGAAAATACATTGTTGCGTAGAACTCAAAAAAATATATCTTTTAAACCAAGGAAAAAATGGAAATCTCAATCCACAAAGAATTGATTTCGACAGCTTGGGAGATTTCGTGGCCGATCAACGTCCACGGAATTTTAAGTGATATTCCTATGTATTTTGACCCGCTGAATCCAAATTTCGAACATCCTCACTTATCCAAAGTGACAGGAATTTGTTATAATCAATTCTTTAACAAGCTGTAAAATTAATTTAAAGTAGATATCAATATTAAAATAACTTTACAATAGCACAAATTAAAGGAATATTATCTAGCTTTCAAATGAAACCTTAAGAAAAAAAAGCGAACGTTTATAAAAAATACAACAATTTGGGGAAGACTTTTCTCGTAAAAAAATGGGATATAATTTGTTTATAAGCTTTTTAAACCATTTTAAGGTACATAATCTGGTTCTATGGTTTAAAATAAAAAATTTAATGTATTATAAGTATGTCCAACGGGAAACAAACATCGCAACACCGAGTTCTTTATGTAGTATCTTTTGGATAGATGTCTTTGAAATGTCAAAAGATGCCTCTATCTCCCGGTACGTTACACGTTGGTCAGCCTTAATTAGCTGACGAACCGCATCAAAGTTTTGCTGATGTGGGTGTAACTAGCCTAGATTCGTCGCTGAGACTGGAGACTGGAGCGACACGTTGAAATTCGCAATACCAGCGAGAAATAGCTGACTAATCTGGTGCTTTATTCTCTTTATCTTTTACGAAAGCCGTCGCCGCGGACCAGCTTAACCCACGCTAAGGTGTAAGGTAACGTGCCAAGGGCTAAAAGGTCACTGGTTAGAATGTGGTCGCGAACGTTCCCCTGAGGGCACCGGGCGGCACCCTCTTGTATTTAGCCTTCCCCTGGCATGCGGGGCTCTGTTAGGTGGTGACCTTCCTTTTCCCTTGCTACTCGTGGGACCAACATGGAAACCAAAAAATTCTTAAAAAAAACAAACACGACTGAGGCTGGACAGAAATGTCCGCCTCAATCGGGAAAACCCAAGCACCGCAGAGGTAAACGAGTCTGCGGTGCGGAACTGAAAAGAAGGAGGAAGGCACGCGAGGCTGGGGGAAACCCTTCAGGTAATGTTGCTAGTTCTTCCTCCAAAAGAGGCAAGGAACACAACACACCTGAAAGTAAAGCAAAGAAAAGAAACAGGTCAGGCGCCTCCTCAACCGAGGTAACGCCTAAAACCCTGAAAAAGGTTGGGCAGGACACAAGGACCGCTTAACCAAAAAGCTACAAGGAGGTGGCTACCAGTCACCTCCGCGTAGCTATAATAGACAAAAGCAACCCATACGGCAAAATTTCTGCCGAAAGGGAAGTTCTTGTCCAAGACACGCTGCTGGGAGAGCTGGACAAAGTAATTTTGGCCGCCTCCTCCAGTAACGCCAAGCCACCAACGTTCCGTCAGTCGTCGCACTCTCGTGAAATCATCAGAGTTTCCTGTGATGACGACGCGACGTTGGCATGGCTTACCAATACTGTTGTTGGCCTTCGACCGTAAGAGGACGCATCACTTGAGGTGGTGCGAGTAGACTGCATACCGAAGCTGACAACAGCATCTTTTTGGATCCCGAGTAGATCAACTGAGATACTCGAGGAGAAGGAGGTCGTGCTGCGTCGGCTAAGTGGGCAAAACCCGGACCTCAAGGTCTCGAGATGGTGCCACGAGGCCAAAAAAAAACGAGAGGGCATCTCTTCGTCTTTGGAGTAGGGGACGAGGAGTTGACTACCCTTAAACGAAAGTCGATAAGGTTGAGCCATGCGTTCACCTCATTGACTATGAAGGTAAAGGCCGAAGAGGCCAAGAAGGAAGGTCAGGAGGAGACCAGCAGTGGCGTCGAGCTAGGAAGTCTGGCGGTCGACACCTCTGCAGACGAGGCACCCGAGGAGGTACCTGAAAAGATGCAGACCGACGGATCCTTAGGAACGGTCCCCCTGACCGAATAAATAATTGAAAAAAATAAAAAATAATAATGGATCGTAGAGGAGGAGCCGACACGACTTTGTGGTGCCCTGTTTAGTATCACTAAAACACTATTTATTATGAACTTCTTTATTTTAACGCAATAATAATTTAACTATTTATTTCAATGCAATACAATACAATATAATGTAATAATGAATATAATCATTCGCTAAGCGATACAAAACTAAACATGAGTCGTATATTTCCTGTAATGATTCACACTATTATGATTAACAGGATTCATCAGTAGCGGGTCTCCACATCCCTCCTTTTTTCACGAGTCTGAGAGGTGGTAGATTCGGGAGTGTCGAAGTAGTATCCAGATCCAGGTTTCCTTGGTTGGAACGCTGAACATCGTCCGTGGTTGATCCGGTATTACCTAGAGGTGAAGAAATGGTTTCAGGTGTAATTTCTTCACATGGCACTTTCTTTACGTGTGCCACGTTTCGTTTAGTAACCTTTCCATTTCCGAAGAGTGTAAGCTCATTTCCATTTCTATCCAGAACTGTATATTCCAATTTATCAAAATTTGGGGTAAGCTTATTTGGGAAATGTGTATTCTTAAGGAAAACTCGATCACCCTTCTTAATATCATTTATAGTAGCTCTTCTCCTATTATCTTCCTTCTCTTTACCTTTTTCTTTATTAATTAGATCTCGATCATAGACTTCATCATTCAGATTTTCTACTACTATGTCCTCAATGCATGGTAACTTGTCTCTGATTTTCCTATTTCCTCGTCGCCAATTTGTGGTGCCCTGTTTAGTATCACTAAAACACTATTTATTATGAACTTCTTTATTTTAACGCAATAATAATTTAACTATTTATTTCAATGCAATACAATACAATATAATGTAATAATGAATATAATCATTCGCTAAGCGATACAAAACTAAACATGAGTCGTATATTTCCTGTAATGATTCACACTATTATGATTAACAGGATTCATCAGTAGCGGGTCTCCACAGACTTCATTTATTTAGTGTAACCTTCAGCACAGCAGAGTGGCCATGGCAACCATCAGCCGCCACCTTGCTGAGCAACAGGACACAATTCCATTAATCCAAGAACCCTGGATAAGGAAAACCAGAATCATTGGTTTAAGTACTTGACCTGGTGAAACTTTTTACTTTCCCAGCAATGACCAGCCAAGGACTGCCATATACGTACCTAGGCAAATTAAAGTTCATCCTCTGGCACATCTCTCCTACTCAGACTTGACTGCAGTAAGGATGGAATGTGCTAGTTGTGACGGACAACCAAATACCGTAGTCCTAGCATCAGTATACCTCCCCTCTGATGCAGCCGCACCACCACCTAGCAGGGAACTGGAGGAACTGGTGAAATACTGCCAGCACCAAAAATTGGAGCTCATAATCGGCTGCGACTCCAATGGGCATCACGTCAACTGGGGCAGTAAGGACATAAACGCCAGAGGTAAGTCACTTTATGACTATATAATAGGAAATAACCTCTGCATTATGAACAGAGGTACCACTTCCACCTTTGTAAACTCTCTAAGTCAAACCATAGTAGATATAACGTTATGTACAACTAAAATATCAAAACAAATCCGATGCTGGTAGGTGTCTGACGAAGTATCAATGTCAGATCACTGATGGTTAGCATTTAAAATAGATCTGGGTGCTGTGCCCTCAACTCTATCCCGCGACCCTAGAAAAAACGACAGAGCAGCTTACGCGTCTCGGTTGGAAAGGGCTCTGCGGGAGTGTGAGGTCACCACACCCGGAAATAATAGTGATCTGGAACGGTATACAATAACGATACAGAACACAATCATCAAGTCTTACAAAAGCTTTTGCCCCCCTAAGGCTGACTAATAATAAAGGCAACTTCACCCCTTGGTGGTGCCCAGAATTAGAACGCCTAAGAAAGGCGAGAAAGGCTTTTAACAAGGCAAGTAGTTTAAAACTCCTCGAGTATTGGAACTTATACAAGGTCCACCTTAAGGAATACAATAAAGTCGTTAGGCAAAAACAGAGAACGGCTTTGAGAACCTACTGTGAAGAATTCGAGGATTTTTCACAGACAGCGAGACTCCAAAGAGCCTTAACAAAAGATCCATATAGAGATATTGGTATACTTACGAAACAGGATGGTAGCCAAACTACCACCTGGAAGAAAGTTTACATCTCTTGCGAGAAATACACTTTCCCAATTCTGTTGCCACAGTAGAGGCAAAGTGGAACGAGGAACATCACATACCCTCGACAGAGGACTGGCACATTGCCAGACTCATTGTTACCGAGAAAAAAGTTAAATGGGCAATATCTAGCTTCTCCCCCTTCAAATCACCGGGAATGGACGGAGTTTATCCACCCCTGCTGCAGTGGGGTCTGGAGGAGCTTCTTCCTCACCTAGTGCAAATATTCAGAGCTTCGCTAGCTCTGAATTATATACCGAAGATGTGGAGAGAAGTAAAGGTTGTCTTCATACCAAAACCTGAAAGAATGGATTACTCCATTCCAAAAGCTTACCGACCTATTAGCCTTACATCATTCTTATGAAAAACGTTAGAGAGGCTAAATGAAAGGTACATAGAGTATACAGTGATTAACACCAAACCACTGCATCCCAATTAACATGCATACACAACAGGCAAATCCACCGATACGGCCCTACATCATGTGGTTGGTCAGATCGAGCGATCATTGGACAAGAAAGAGTCCACCCTGGGCGTATTCATAGATATCGAGGAAGCTTTCGATAAAACCACGTTCCCTAAAATAATGCACTCGCTTACTGATCGAAATGTACCTACAACAGTAAGCGAATGGATTCTCAGCATGCTCTCCATGCGTGCAATAGAAATAACTGTAAATGATGTCAAGATACGAGGCAAGGTTACGAGGGGCTGTCCACAGGGAGGGGTTTTATTACCTCTACTGTGGAACATTGTTCTAGACAGCCTAATTCACCGCCTCAATGAACATGACAAAATCTATACAGTAGCCTACGCAGACGACATTGTAATTCTACCAACAGGAAAGTTTGAAAGCACCCTATGCGACAGAATGCAAGTGGCTTTCAGAACTTTAGAGACATGGTGTAAAGAGCAATCGCTGTCTATTAACCCCAAAAAGACAGAAATGGTTCTCTTCACTAAGAAAAAGAAACCTAGGGGCTTAAACGCACCCAATCTTTTCAACGTTAAATTAAGCTTTGCTACAGAAATGAAATACTTAGGTGTTATCCTTGACAGCAAGCTAACGTGGATCTCACACATAGAAAGTAAAGTTAAAAAAGCATTTATATCTTATGAGCAATGCCGCCGAAGCATAGGACAGACCTGGGGATTATCCCCCAAGGTCACCATGTGGATAGACCTATGCTAACATATGGTGCTGTCGTGTGGTGGCCTAAATTGAAACAGACGACAGGTTTTAAAAAATTAAACCAAATCCAAAGATCAGCATGCCTTCTCGTAACAGGAGCCATGCGAAGCACACCGACCAGCGCAATGGTAGTCATACTCGATCTCACCCCTCTTGATATATTTGTTAAGGAGGTCGCATTGATGACCATGATACGCTCTCGCACGGTTGGTATCGAACCCACTGTAGGGACTGGCACCCATAGGGACGGTCTGTGGAGGGAATCGATAAAGGTGATACCACTCTTACAGGCAGACACGGATGCCGTCGCACCAAGATTTGTCTTTGACAAAGCCTACAAAATAGTAACAAAAAAGACAGCAGACCCCAACGTAGTGGACGCTCTGAGCGTATATACGGATGGATCAAAAACAAAGCAAGGTGTTGGATGTGGAATTTACTCTAGATCCTTAAACCTAAAAATAAAATGGACTATGGATAGCTTGTCAAGTGTGGTTCAGTCAGAACAGGCATAACCATAGCTGCAAAAGAAATAATCAATAGGAACATCACAGGCAGGAATATAAATATATACACAGACTGCCGACAAGCACTACTGACCTTGAATAGACCACGTTTCACTTCAAGTTTAGTACTAGAATGTCACCAATCTCTAACTGAGGCCAGCCAGAATAACGTGGTCACTCTCAGCTGGATCAAAGGACATGGAAACTCTAAAGGCAACCGCATTGCGAAGAATTTAGCAAGGAGGGCTGTGGGCTACAAATATGTTAGCCCTCGCCCATCTACGAAGCTAAGGTTGTCCGCAGTCGTGGACCTTATCAAACAGCACTCTCACCAAAAATTTATACAGTGCTGGGATTAAACTACGAACTGTAGACTGGCCAGAGAGTTATTACCTCATCCTGGCGAGGAAACAGCAAAAAAGACAAAATCTCCGAATAGCTGTGGGAATCTTGACAGGTCACTGCCAATTTCGACAAAATCTCTTTAGGATAAAATTAACAGAATCGCCGCTATGCAGAGGCTGCGAACAAGAAGAGGAAACAGAAGAACACATTATGTATGACTGATGCTCCGCTTTTTCTGAAATCAGAAGATCCGTGTTGGGCAAGTACTGGCTTAAACCAGCCGATGTCAGGAGATCCCCCTCGGGAGCCTCATCACCTATTTTTAAATCACTAGGCCTGGTGACAGCCTGAGGTGAGGATATCCCTACATACGGGAGGATGCACAATGGGTCATATGTGGCTTCAGTGCTGGCTGAGCACTAGCTCGCCCCTCCCCAAATTTCCAGATCCAGATCCAGGTGCTTTATTCCCAAGCATAAAAATCATCTCAGCGAGACGTTGCTGTTGAGATAATCTTTTCCGAAAATTGTAAAAAAGTAGTTCTCGAAAATGTTCTCGGCTAAAATCCATTTTTCGCTAATTTCAAAAATGTACTGTGCCCACACGAATTGTTGTATTGCAGTGAGACTCTAGAATTAGGTAAACAAAAGATTGAGGTTAGATTTGTGTTAGAAGGTTCTATTGGTGGCGCCCTCTAAGCGGCTATATATGCAAAACTAAAAGGAAACCCTCGTATTTAAAAAGTGAAATGATCAATTACTTTTGACTTTGTTAATGTACGTTAAAAGACATTGAAAAATCAATTTATTTAAAGAACGACAAATCAAAAATGTGTAGTTTTTAATGAAATTGTTTTTTTACTCAATATAATCTCACTTAGCTTAAGCACACTTATTCCAATGATCCTTCAGTAATTAAACAAAAGCCTATTTGCATAACAAAAAAGTGATGCTACAACCTTTTTTCCCGATCGTTTTGACTTCACCTGTTTTGAAGCTGAAGAACCAGTTTCAGATCACTGTAAACGTTCTTGTTATATTTTAGGATCATGATGGTAGATCCAAGTCTCATCCATAGTTATAAAACGAAGCACAAAATAGGTCTTATTCTGCTTGAAACGCTCCAAATTAGGCCAAAATCTTTGTTTTTTATTCAGTTTTTGTTGAATTGCTAACGAACGCGGCACTAACAGCTTTTTCATTTGTAATTATTCGTGTATATTATGCAGTATTTGTTTATCTAAGATATCTATGGAATCAGCACTTTTACGCTTAGTCAAACTTAGATCTTTTCAAACAATATCATAGACTGATTTCTGTCTTTGCAATTTTTGGTCGCCCACTACTTGGTTCAATTTCCACGCTTGTACGACCACGTTTAAACTCTAAAACCCATCGACGTCCAGTGGAAATGAAGGAGCAGATTCTCTTTAACACTTTCACCATTTTTTTATGAATTTCTGTTGCTGATAAACCTTCCAAAACAAAGAATTTTCTCTGTACGATATTCAGTTTTTTTACACTGTTACAAAGTACACTGACTTGTCAACTTTAAACGGCTTTTAAACAAAGAATGAATGGACAAACAAAAATAGATTTCTTGTGCATTTAAATGGAAGATGAAATATTAAAATAGCGTATAAATTTTTATTACTTTACTGTTTAATAAGTATCGCTTTCAAAACTTTTTATCCAACCACTATTCTTGTTTATCAGTTTTTTTATAAATATAATTTTTTGTAGTTTTTTTCCAGCTTTGAACATTAAATTATGTTTTATTTTTAGTTCCACTGTGCCAAAATTGACAACAAAACTAATAAAGGTGACAGTAGTCTTTTCATTTTGTCTGTTTTTAATGTAACATGTATAAATTACACAGTTTCCAACAGTTATAAAGAAATAAAGATCGGTACAAAAAGTCATTTCAGTTTAACTTAAAGAATATTGTGAATTTTGTGTTAAAAAAAAATTATCATTAAGAAAATATTGAATTTATTTGTCAACTATACTCATGAATAAATTTGCAAAAAATGTCATCCAGATCAAATATAATTCTATTTTGAAAAAATATTTTAAATACATCTTAACAATAAATTGCAATGACCTTTAAAGTCATGTTGGGCAAAATCTTAATGCCTACAATTTTACATAGGGTGGAGTGGGGTAAGTCTGTTCCCATTTTCGTTAAATTCGACTTTGCCATTTATTTTTTCAATTAACACTTTAAATAATTAATATTACGTTGGCATCATCACTCTATAGTTTGCACTCTCAGAAACACAAATTGATATGGGAAATTATAACTTTTATAAAAAATAAAAAAAATGTATTAGCTACTCCGGACTTGTCCCATGTACGGGGCAAGTCCGTAACCAGCTGTTTAATACTTATTAAAATCTATGTTTATACGTTATGAGGCAAAATTGGAATATTTCGTTTTCCATTTATAAAATGTTTTTTTACCAAATTAAAATCGGTTGTTTATTTTTAAAGTTATGGATTTTTACAAAAAGGGCTGCTTGGGTAAGTTGAAAACTCAAGAAAATAGGTCTTCGGTTGGTTTTTCTGACATAATTTTGAACTATATTGGATCTAAAAATAGTTAGAAATATATAATTTAGCAAAGAAACAAAAAAAAAAGTAAAATATTTCTTGAAATTTCTGCATAAAGTAAATAACGACCTTGCCCCGTCACATACTCCGAACTTACCCCGTGCACTAACATTTAAGGTGATATACTCCAACATTTTGGCGCGAAACCTAGAAAGAGCAACGATACTCAAACAAACCCAGTACAGATATAAAAGTAAAAATTTTGTCAGGTATAAATTTACCCCGATATTTAAAACAGCTACTGATTTACCGAACTGTACTCGGAGGTTCATAGTAGAGGGCGCTTTAAATCAGCGAATAGAATATTTTAATTCTGTATTGCGTTTTTCTCAAAAATTTCAAAATATTTTGATATGAAATTTTAGTCATGAATAGTTTGTTTCATTTTACGTGGTAGACGCATGTTTTTATTACACAAAATTTTTTTTTCTCTATAAACCATCATAATTTTCTTTAAGTTATGATTTATTCAAAATGAAAGTATATAACTTTCAGGTGTAGTGCGACATGTATGAAAACTTATAAATGTCATAAAAACTCTCAACTTACTTATTAATTAGCGACATCTACTTCTATGACTGCGCAACAATTAAATACAAGTTTATTAGTCCGGGTTCCCACGTGGTAAAAAAGGCATAAAGAATAACCGGCTGAAACTTTCAGAATCGCTTAATTGCACTTAGACCTACAAACTTCCATAGCAACAATATCGATGGATGGGGCGTTTTTTCTTCAGCAGTGGTCAAACATGTCGAAAGTTATAACTCTCCCCAGAGTGATGGATTACCGATTTATTTTTTGTGAATCAACAGTTTTTTATTATTTTATGTGACCTACAAAAGAAGAGGGCGTTAACTGGTTATTTGTTAAGTCGTTGGCAGTCGTAACTATTACATGTTAAGCGCGTAGGCCCCGCCAAACGCCCTCCTCTTTTTGTAGGTCACGTGTTTTATTATGTAGTAATAATAAAAAACTGTTGATTCACAAATAAAAAGAGTGTGCGTGTAACCTTTACGCGCGATTGAAGTAAAACTTGTTGACGTACGTATCGGAAAATAAATATTTAATTACAAATCAATCATATTTATTGCCTATATACTTTACAAAAAAAATGAGATGTTATATTTATATTATTCATTAGAAATAGGAATTTGAAAGTTATCATTATTTTTTTTATATATGAAATAATAGGTTTATGATAACTAAAATGTGAAACATAGATTTTAGTCTATAAATACCATTAATGTATTTGAAACCGTTTGAAAATTTCATAAATAAATTTCGGAAATTTAAACTCCTCCCATAGCTGAAATTATACAGTTACTTCCATCAGAATCTTCCGTTAGAATCTACCCCTAGTCGTGCCTAAAGAAGTTTTGCTTCAATAATAGGTAAACAATATTAAAAATATACACACATTACGTTTAGAATGTGTGATTTTGTAGCTGTATCTACCTTATTGTAATACATCACAACACAAGAGCCTTCGATAGTTAGATAACCATTTCATTTTGTAGCATTTTATAGCATATTCCATAAAATTTAAAATCCTGAGTTAAGTTTGTTTCCTTCACGTCTACGAAGGATCTGTTATTGGTGGTAAAAGATTAGCCATCTTGACTAGTGGTTTTATGGCCTTTATGGCTACCTAACCAAACCTAAAATAAGTATAAGAAAGTGTTAAAATATTTTGAATATTATTATTTTATGAACAAAAACGTGCAACAGGCTTCTTTACTCAACGTAAAGATTCCGTATAAACAATTATTTACTATCATAATATGTATGTATGTATATAAACTTACTTAATCAAATCATAATTAATGTGGCTGTCTCGTCATTTTTGTCATTTATCTTCAAATCTTTCTGGCGCTTATAATATCCACTTTGACGTTCACAATTTCTTTTTCTTTTTAGCTCTAAGTCTATAAAACGAAAATAGCTAGGTATAAATAATAGGTATAAATAATTAGGTATAAATGGTGTAATTACACACCAAAAATAAAATTTATGCATATAGAGTACCTACCTATTCACTCATTTTCAATCAATATTTTTTCATCACTTTCTTCATTAATAAATCCACATTGTTTATTCATATTTAATACAAACACTTTATACACAAAAAACTATTTATATAAAGCAATTTATTTCGATTGACAAGATGATCAGCTGTCAATTCATACAATTACAGATTTAATTTTATTTAATATAGGAGGCAAAATCGCATGAGCGTCGCCAGGATTATTTTCAGGGGGTACATCTGCATCTACACACTATTATGATCTAATATATATATATATATATATATATATATATATATATATATATATATATATAGAATGTAGAATGATTTGGACAGCAACCGCGACGCCTTTAGTTTTTATTCAAACAATAATTTAATAAAAAAATTAAAAAAATATATAATTTTCTGGTAAATTCAGGTATTTTCTTTCATAGCAGGGGGGTGCAAGCGCACCCTCTTGCACCCTGCTGCTGGCGCCCATGCAAAATCGTGTCAGTATTAGGTTTTGTTTCCGGTTTCTGTTATTAGAATGACGTCACGTCCGTTAGAATAACTTTTTTACTCCTAGTGTCGCTAAAGAAGTTTTACTTCAAAAATAAATCGGTTATCCATCACTCCGGAGAGGGTTATATCTTTCGACATGTTTGACCGCTGCTGAAGAAAAAACGCCCCATCCATCGATATTGTTGCTATGGAAGTTTGTAGGTCTAAGTGCAATTAAGCGATTCTGAAAGTTTCAGCCGGTTATTCTTTATGCCTTTTTTACCACGTGGGAACCCGGACTATATACTTCGTAGGATGTATAATCTAGTGCATATTAGAATAGATTTAATGCGTTAACGATTTTGCCCCGTTTACGATCTTACCCCACTCCACCTTATATAGTTGTTCGACTCTAATGATCCACATTAAAAATATAGTTACCAAATAATAAATTAATTACTTTTATTTTATTAAATTGGAATATTTACATCTATATGTAGAGTAATCACAATTTATAAAAAAAAACACATTAAATATAAGGATAACACACGGGAATATTTACCGGAATATTAAAAAACCGATTATTTACAATTAACTAAATTAAATTTATTTACAAGATTAAAATAGAACGGAATATATACAAGGCAACTTAAAGATAAACTCATTAACGGCATAAACGTAAAAACTCTGAATTAAAAGTACTCGAATTAAATGATTTTAAAATGTCTCTAGAAATTATTGATTTGGTATCAGTGTCTCTTTTGCTCGAAGTTCTCAACTCAACTCTCGGATTTACACTACACTTAAAAACTAGGTACTAAAAACGGCCATCTGGCTTATGGTCAAAAAAGGTTCATAGCATAATGGTAAAGTCACTTTCTCTTTAGAGTTCTCAGAAATTATAGAAAAATATGATACACACGAAACGACTAAAATAGCAAACACTTAAACTAAAATTGTACAGGGTGGGCGATAGTTCTATACACACAGGATACTCAACATTACTATTACATAAATTATTTTGTTACTTGAATTTTTATATTATGTGGGAATTTTGTAATCGATTTAAAACTCATACTAACCCAAAATTGTATAAAAATCTCTATGTATATGCCCAAACTCACTAGAAACATGCATTGTCATCTAGTTCTCAGCTATTCTGAAAATTTCAGAGCTCTAGGTGGTCGGGAAATAGGTTTAAATTTAATTACAAAATTCCAACCGGAATGACAAAGAGAAAGACAAAGGGACAAAGAACACGATGAAAATAAAAAACTTTCTATTTTCCCATATAAAATTTAGAATTTCTTGAAATTGTGTCAAAATCGATATTACTTGGATAAGGATTAATGCTGTATTACTTAAAATTGCTTATTATTTCTCGTAAAATGTAAAGGATAAAAAATAGTTAATGTGTTTAATCCCTAAGAGATAGACATGTACCAACCTAAACTTTCTGGTATGTGTACAATACATAATTTTGATCTATCCTGTAGGGTACAGCCAGCGCTTGCAATGTACGCCATCACTTTAAAAACCTGCAAAATTATATTTTTTTCTCTACTATATTATATTGCACATATAAACCTTCCTCTTGAATTAATGTAACTATTAAAAACCCCCATCAAAATCCGTTGCGTAGTTTTAAAGATCTAAGAATACATAGGGACAGACAGTACGCGGAAAGTGACTGTTTTATAAATACTAGGTATGTAATGATTACCTAAAGTTGTATATACTGTAACTGAATATACAATTGCGTTCCAAAGTGTCCATATTTTTTTATCGCGATTGCTCATAATTAAATCGTATTGTTGATAGTAATGGATAATTGCATCTTCGTATTCTCGCATTAAACGAACCGCTGCTCCTTCCCATTCTCCATCTGATGTCTTGTTAGGAAGATTTATCGATAGTTCTCGTAAAGCCCTAATTAATTTGTACCTATCGGATCTAAGATCGCCTTCTTTTATTAATTCTTCATTTTGACCTGAAATTATAAAAAGAAATTGTTAAAGTTACCTAATAGTGACTCAGTGTAAAAACATTAAATATAGTCAATACTCATAAAGAAAGTATAATAGAGAAAATAATAGGTTTTTTCTCAGCACTTTAATAATCGTTTATAGTCTAGTCAAATTGGACCAAAAATTAGGGTGTACGTACATAAACTCAAGCTGCAAATGAGTAAAATTGTTCAAAGCAATTAAAAAATAGCATGTCAAAATTCCTCATCGTTCCCGTAGTTGGAAAAAAATACTCAAGATCAAATGTTTAAAAATTGCTTTTTCGCGATTTTAACTGCAACGGTAAGTTTCTTCATAAAATTATCTGGAAAAAAGATAGTATGTAATACCTTTTGTCAATGACGATCGCGTTCTAATGTTGAAACGCCAACAGCAGAGGATTCGTTAGACGTTAGAGGATGTAACTTACAACGTTATTGACGCAATTTATTTATACCCAGAATGAAGAAGAAGAAGAAGAAAAAGACCAACAGGAAACATTTGTCAGTAGTAAATATAGGCTGATATTTAACTAAGATACAAACCGTTTGTTATGAAATGTCTAATATTGTTAAAAACTAACGTATAGAAAATTTTACAGATCGGCAAAAAAGGCTATGGCGTCAGTTTTTTGGGATAAAAAAGCGTTTAGTTGATATCTTAAAAAAGATAAAACATTTAACTGGGAATACTTTTGCAACTTTTTGGACCATATGTATAAAAAAGTTCGTAAGAAAGACCAAGTTTACAGAAAAAAGGTATCATCTTTCATTAAGACAATATATGTGTTTACACAAGTTGCTTGAACACCCGCCTTATTCACCAGATTTAACTCACTCCGACTTTTAAAAATTTGAAACAATTTCTTCGTGGAAAGCGTTTTTCGTCGAATAAAGAAGTTATTGCAACCGTTGAACATTTTGCGGAGCATCCTGAAGAACATTACAGAGATAAAATTTCTGGAGGATACACATTCTTTCAGTTTTCTTTTTAAAACTTTTCCACCAATGTTTATAATTTTCATTATTGTAAATATTTGTAAGTATTTGTATAATCCATTGACAAACTTTTAGCTATTGTTATTTTTGTTATTAAATAATTTTTTATTAAGATGTATTTAGTAACGTCTGTAAAGCTAGAAAGGCCAAGTCGGCAGAATCACTCGTATTATATCTCAAAATTTAGTGCTCATTTAGTGCTAATTTAGTGCTGATAACAGATATTTGGTGCTGTGATAGGGGGACTAAAAATGAGAACACTCCTAACTTTTCATTAAGCTAGCAGTGTACCATTCGTGACCGCGCTAAAACGGAAACTAATGGAATTAAAAGACGTCACTATTTAGTGCTGCCAGTACAGAAAAAGATTTTTGAAAAATATGTTTTTTTTTCAAATCAACTACTGCTAATATGACGACGCCAGCAGTCTTGAGAGCTAGAAGAAGACTCTAAAACGGAAACTAATGGAATTAAAAGACGTCACCATTTAGTGCTCAATTAGCCCTGTCAGTACAGCAAAAGATTTTTGAAAAAGATTTCTTTTTATTTTTTTTTTAAATCAACTACTGCTAGTATAACGACTCCAGCAGTCCCAAAATTATTACTTGAATTATATTAAACTCCAATGTTGTATGAAAAAAATATAATTTTCAATAATAAAAATAATATTTACTTTTGTAAAAAATGTGTTTTTAAACTATGCTAACGACTCACCAAATTTTATTTAAAGATTTGTAATGAGAAAATATTAAGATAATTTATATTTAACGATGAATAAAAATAATTAAGGCTACTAGCGTAGTTATACTAGCAGGAGTTGATTTGAAAAAAATATTTTTTTAAAATTTTTTGCTCTACTGGCAGCACTAATTGAGCACTAAATGGTGACGTCTTTGAATTCCATTCATTCCGTTTTAAAGTCTTCTCCTCGCTTTTGAGACTGCTGGAGTCGTTATACTATACCCTAGCCGCTGAAAAGATGGAATGATCACGTGAACGGCACGCACTGTTTGAATATTACTCTCCCCAACCAACGTCACAAGTCCAAATTACACCACTCAACAAAAAAGTACCCACCCTGGATGCCTATAGTTTATATTATCTCTGGTATGAGTACAGTGTAAACTGTGCTTCGTTATTTTATTTTAGAAGGCGTGGCATCGTACGATTACCTCGTCCAGTCACTGATCACGCGTCCTTCAATTCCATCTTTTGACCGGCTGGGGTATTATAGCAGTAGTTGATTTAAAAAAAATAAAAAATAAAATTATTTTTCAAAAATCATTTGCTGCAGGTACTGGCAGCACTAATTGAGCACTAAATAGTGACGTCTTTTATTTCCATTAGTTTCCGTTTTAGCGCGGTCACGAATGGTACACTGCTAGCTTAATGAAAAGTTAGCAGTGTACTCATTTTTAGTCCCCCTATCACAGCACCAAATATCTGTTATCAGCACTAAATGAGCACTAAATTTTGCGATATAATACGAGTGATTCTGCCGATTTGACCTTTCTAGCTTTACAGACGTTATTTACTAGATATTTTAAACTTATCCTTTTTCAAATAGTAAAAAATAATATATAAAGGGGTGAATAGTTCCTAAATATCTATTAAAACAGCAATACAAAAAAGGGTACAGGACCTAAACATAAAACATAAATTAATTATCTTTCCAAACCCAACGGGTACTTATTAATAATTACCGGTAAATTAGGAAAATCAACCATTTTTATCACATTAATTGCAAGCCTAAGTAATTATTAATACTAACAAAATTAATTATTAAAACTACCGATTTATTAACTTTTACCGTAAACCGTAACGTAAGTATTTATATAATTTCAACTTTGGGAAGGTCTAACAGGACTTATTTCTTAACCTGGTAAAACAACAATAAATAACAATGCTTTGATGTTCTTAAATGTGTGAACTGAATAAGCAACAGGTAGACTTTATTAATTTAAAGATATATTTAAAAATTAATTTTTTTAACCTACTTTTCCAAAAATATCCCATTAGTAGTTATTTTAAGATTTTGTAAGCACATAGGCAGAGACCGTACGTGAACATTGAATTTTGATTATTTTTTTAATTAAAAACTGAGTCCTGACCAATCAAAATAAAAACAAGTAATAAAAAACTTAATCGAGGTCATCATTTAAAAATGTTTATCTAATTTTACTTTTAAACTTTCAAGTAGGCAATTTTACAATTATATTCTTGCTGTGTTTAAAAATACATTAAATTTCTCGAAACCTAATTTTAGAATTATGTAGGGGAAATGGGCCCAAAGTAGGCACCTTAAGGGAAAATAAAAAAAAAGAAGTGGTTTTTAACTTAACTGCATTTTTTATTTTTTGCCATAAGGTCCATAATTAATCGCTTTTATATAAAGCTTGGTCTTATGTAACAAAAATAAAAAAATATAATAGTTATAAACAAATTACAAAACCACTACGATTGCCCGCTTTGCCCGAGGAGGGGGCTTAAAGCGGGCACTCGTTTCGGACAAAACGGGCATAGCTTGAGGAATATCATAAATGAGAAGTGAAAGATCCAGCTGCATTACAGCAACATATTACTGTAGTTGTTCTACCTCTTTCGGTGCTGGCTATGAAACCTACTAATCGCTTTCCAGATTGTGTCAAAACCCTCGGTGGTTTATTCGATGATGTTTGAATGCTTTACAAATTGTTCCTCCAATAAATCGAAGAATCGATATACTTGGGGCTTATTAAACTCTCTAGCTCTTGCAATGGTGATGTTTAATATAGCCTTTATACCAGTCCAAACCAGTGCTACCATGTTTAAAAGGGTGTGGAATTTTATTCATTTAAGCATAGTTATAAACGAGTTCCAAGAATTCTTGTTTTAACAATCCGTAAAACTACCTACTTTGGTAATGTTATATTCATAGTTTTCATAATTATTAAATATTTTTTGAACTTTTGTAGATAATGTATAATTAAATATAAATATTTAAGATCTTTGCAGTCTTTCCAATAGGAATGATACAATTTCTAATGGTATAATGGCAACACTGCGTATTATTTTTTGACATTTTTTATGTCATTTGTGTTTAGTAGGTTATCATTTAATCATGGAAAGAAACACGCTACAACGACGGTTAGAAATAGTTAGAAATTGTTTTATCAAAATCAGTGCACAATTGTGAATAATCAAAGAAAATGAAGATTAGGGGTGACAGATACACCAGCGAACTACAAGATCTATTATGTTCCTCTTTTCTTGATATAATTCAATTTCCTCAGACTTATGGCATCTTATAGATCTTTCGCTTCTCCTGTGGTATTAGTAAGAAAGAAAGACGGATCAATGTTGTTTTGTGTCGACTATCAAAAGCTTAATGATGTCAGTAAGAAGGACAGTTATCCTCTGCCAAGAATTGATGATGCCCTCGACCCTTTGGCAGGTTCTATTTTGTTTTCTACCTTGGACTTTAAAAGCGGATACTGGGAAGTTAAAATGAACCCGACAGACAAAGAAAAGACTGCCTTTACCAGTGGATCTTATGGCAATTCACGGTCCTTCCGTTTGGCCTCTATAATGCTCTTGCAACGTTTGAACGGCTAATGGAGAAGATCCTCCAAGGTTTGTCATGGGAAACTTGTCTAGTTTATCTAGATGACATCATCATAATGGGAAAGACCTTTAAAGAACACTTAACCAACCTGAAAAAAGTCTTTAAAAGATTACAAAAAGCTAATCTAACATTAAATAGTAAAAAATGCCACTTGTTCCAGAGACAGGTGAACTATTTAGGACATAACGTCAGCAAGGATGGCGTTGCTGTGGATCACGCTAAGATTCAAGCCGTTCAAGAATGGCCAATCGCTATCGACAAACATCAGCTCCGAAGTTTCTTGGGTCTTTGTTCCTATTACCTATTACCCTTGACACGTTTGACAGAACAAGACAAGTCCTTCTCTTGGGATAAGGAATGTCAAAAGGCATTTGAAGTATTAAAGAAACAGCTGTTGTCAGCACCTATTCTTGCTTATTCTTGTTAATTCTGGTGACTGACGCCAGCAATGTGGGAATTGGAGCCGTCTTGTTACAGCTACAGGATGGTAAGGAAAAAGTGGTTGGATACTTCAGCAAAACTTTATCGAAAGCTGAAAAGAACTACTATGTAACTCGGCGAGAACTGTTAGCAGTTGTAAAATCCGTCGAGCACTTTTATAAATATTTGTATGACAGAAAAATCCTGATCAGAACAGACCATGCCAGTTTAAAGTGGCTACTTAGCTTTAGAAACTCAAAAGGACAGACAGCAAGATGGCTCGAAGAACTGCAGGAATATGATATGGAAATCGAGCACAGACCTGGAACAAGACATCGTAATACTGATGCACTTTCCAGAAGGCTATGTCGCCATGTCAACCTGATTGCCCCTATGTACCCGCGTGGAGCAAAAAAAGAAAAACGGCCTTAGTTAAAGTTGTGCCAGAAGACGAGAGCTCTATGTTGGACGAGCAACAAGAAACCGATCCCGTTCTGAAAAACATTCGAGAATGAAAAAGAATGAACCGTCGTCCGTTTTAGAGAGAGATATCATTATCCTCTCCTGCTTTAAAAGCACGGTGGGCTCGTTAAAAGACTTATAGAAAATTCTGAGGGCACAGAAACAAAAAAGTTCTGGAGGACATCTGGGTATCACAAAAACGCTGCAAAAAGTCCGATATAGATTTTACTGGGTAAATTGCACGACGATGTTAAAGATTGGTGTCGTAAATGCACCACATGTGCTGCCAGTAATGGTCCGCATCGAAAACCAAAGGAGGAGATGCAGCAATACCTGGTCAAAAAGGCCTTTTGAAAGAATCGCAATAGATGTATTGGAGCCACTTCCATAAAGCGATGTTCTAAATATGTACATCTTTGTTGTAATGAACTACTTCACTAAATGGGTTGAAGCCTACGGAGTTCCCAATCAGGAAGTCACCACTTTAGCAGGTAGATTAGTTGAATTACATTTATACAAAGGGATAAATTTCGAGAGCAAGCTGTTTCAAGATGTTTGCCAAAGATTAGGCATCTACAAAACTAGAACCACAGCGATGCACCCTCAGTCTGATGTAATGGTGATACGAATGAATTGGACTATAACAAACTATCTGTAAAAAGTGGTGTCACAGTGTCAGAAAGATTGGGATCGACATATTTCAACATTTCTAATGGCAATCCGATCGGCCATTAACGAATCAACAGAATTACCAAGTTGGAGATTTAGTCTGGCTCTATAACCCCCGACGGCGTCGAGGTATTAGTCCCAAAATACAGAAGGAAGAAGTGGGAAGGTCCATACACCATCAAGAAGAAGATTAACAATGTCATTTATCGGATAGTGAAAATTCCCATAGGGAAACCCGTCGTGGTCCATCATGATCGGTTGGCGCCTTACCAGGAAAACCACAGTGGAGATGTGCAGCAGCTCCAAGAAAATGGTTTAGCTGGCTCAAGGAGTGTGCGGGATCCCGATGTAGGAAATAGCAATCCAGGAGGAATAAATCTAAGGAGGCGGCAGTGTATGGTAACGGGATAACCGAATAAGGAAAGGACCTTATCTTGAAAGACTGTTTTTAGGTTATTCTAGAAATCTCTAGGCACAGTAATTAGATTAAATTATTTTTCTAGCAAATTCCAGAATGTTCATTTGTTGTATATAAGGGGATATATGGGCAGTTAAGGGGAGTTCAAATAGTTCATTAATTTTGTTATTCAGTTTAGACGTTATCCAGCAGAACTCTGTGTATTTGTTACAATTTTTTAAATAAATTGTGTTAAAGTCCCCATAAGTGTTTCAGTATATATTTTACAACAAAGTTACAATACAAGTTACAATTTACCCGGAAATATAAACTAAAGTAAATAATATAGGTTTCGTTGCTATATTCAATATCGCAATTATTTATATATAGTTTCCTGTATAATAAAATATACAGGTAACACTGGCGCATAAAAAAAAACAAAAATTGTTTATCACCACTTATTCTGTTTTCGCTATTTTTACAATTTATTTGAAATTGAAGGGTGTACGGATCATACTGACGTCAAATTTTAATTCAGCGGGTCGAAATATATGCCGATAGGTGGGTGGAGTCTAATGTACAAACATTTTTTGTTTTTTTGTGTGCCGGTGTAATTTAAGAACAAAGATTTACCTTCAATAACCATAAATATATATCCAGGGATAACAGTTCCAAATACAAATATAACCACTACTTTTATAAAATATACCAAATTCGTGTTTCGATTTGCGAAATAAGTAAACACATAATCTTCAACGTTTTCAACAGTTTTTTGAAAAGTTATCATCCTAATAATTGTTTTAAATAACTTCTTATATATCAAGTAGTATCTGTTACAAATTAACAGTATCATATCTAAAAATGCATTTATAAGAAATTTAATAAATTTAATTTTGTAGTATAGCAATGTTTCGTTAAAGCCTGGTTTATCCCCTTCCAATAACTTTTAATTTAAAAGTTAGGTAAAAGGTTTACATTATTTACATCTATGAAAGGAAATTTACAAAAAAACACATTGAACTAGCCAATAAAAAGTCGCGTTAAATTCAATCCTTCTAACTTGCACTAGTAGGATAGTTCATTTAGAACAACTCGAACCGAAAAAACACGAAAACAATTAAGAATGCTTAAAATGAAATACAAAAATGTTTTGTTTTATTTGTAATGTTTGAGTATGTACAACTAGCCTGTCCTGCTGCCGATGCGAACCGTGTGTTTGAAGAATAAAGAAGAATAATAGGATATGTTATCTCTCTAGCGTTGTTAGCTTACTGACTGATTGTTCGGGTTAGAAGAGGGTACTCACTAGGTAATCAGTTAACATAAAGATATCCTATTCTTCTTAGTCTCACAAATAAGTCTCGGATCGGCAGTACGGTAGGATGGCTTTAGTAGTTTGCAACATATAACACTGTAGTAAAGTAGGAAAAATAAATTTCTTTAAAAATAATTAACAGTTTAGTTGGTAATCATCAAACACCGAAATGAAACTAAGTAATAACTGTGAGTAATTAGTGTGGACGCCAGGTACGTTTTCATTGAAATTATATGTAGGGTCATGGGATTACCCAAGTATATTTATGAATTTTGACCTGCCAATTTCGTACGTTACAGGAGATTAAATGCATATTGTTTATAGCGTTAAAAAGTAACAAAAAGATTGTATTTTCGTATTGCAACCGGTTTCATCTCATACTTTATAATCTTAAGTGTCAAATAGTCATCGCAGAGTTCAAAAATTTTAATTATATAAAAAGTTATGCAAATTGAAAAAAGGCCAAAAATGCTATTTTTCAAATGTTTAACAATTTTTAATTTGAAAACGGTGCGTCTGATAAAAAAATGCATGGGTAGATTTTTTGCTTAAAATCATTCAATGAGTACGGTAATATTTTTTTGTTTTGCGAAAATACAATTTTTTATTAGTAACAAATTATTTGTTAATAACAAATTTCCTAACCATTTCTCGGGAATCCACCCTAGATATTTATAATCAGGGGTCGCAATACATAGAAAAAACTTTGGTGGAGCCTTGTCTCTTTAACGGCTACGAAAACCCTCTGGGCTCCCGAACTATTATAAGTCGTGGGTAAATATATAAAAAAATCCTGGCGTCCGTACTAAATTGTATGAATAAAAAACCTTTTGGTATGGACAAGAGTCGTTAATACGATATCGTATATAAGTCAACATGACATTTGGTACCTCTTTGAAATATGAATATTTTTGTAGATGTACAAATAATAATTTCAAACCTGTTTTGCCGATGCAGTTTTCATTGTTTCCGAATTTTTAAATATTTATATTTCCAACACTATAGAATCTTCCAAGTTCAAATTCTTAATTTCTTGCTGTTGTACATTTTATCTAGAAGATCAAAAATATTTAGACCAAATTATATGTTCTGTAATAATATTTATCTACTCCTTTTACAGTAAATGTCATTTATACTCATACAGGGTAAGTAAGCTATAACACACAGTCGTGCGTAATGAAACGTCATGTTGGATTGACGTTTCATTACGCGTTATAGCTTTCTTACCCTGCATGGTGACAATGAGTATAAATGACATTTACTGTCAAAGGAGTAGATAACAGTACAGTAGGTACGTCATATATTTTTTTCGAGATGTCAAATATTTAGAATTAAAATTAAAATATTGATTCGTAGATAAAGTATAGTACGTAACTCGAGCGGTAAGAGGTATTACGTACTCGTGTAATTACGCACTCGCCGCTACGCGGCTTCGTGCGTAAATTTTCCACTCGTACGTAATGTCCTACTTACCACTCTTGATACGTAATATACTATTATAAGTCACTGTGCTTTTTAAAAATTCGGTTATATATTCTAATTAAATATATAAAGCAAGCAATTGTATAACCTTCGATGGAACTCAGTAAAATATTTAAGAGTTCTTTTAAAGAACAATACAAGCCTAAATAACTAACTGTATTTAAAGTCAACATAAAATTAAGTAAAATAAAAGACTTCAGAACAGTAACTTTTTGTCCAACGTCTATTAAATTTTTACACAAAACCAAACTATTTCAGAGTGGATGGACTTTTATAGCGTAATTAAGTTGTTATTTATTTTTCAATTTTAAAAGATACATAAATAGTAAATCCTCTTTTTTAATGCAAAAAAATCTAACGACGCTTGTGGCCTAAATATATGATAAATTTTCACATACAAACAAAAATAATCGTTAATTATGTAAGCTTACTTTTAATGTTCGATAAATTTCTTTTGCCTATAAATATAACAAATTATATAAATATGAATTAAAAGTCAAAAACGGTTTATTGATACTAAAAGTAGTTACAAAAATAAAATGATCGTAATAATATCATCTGGTGATTCACTCATTTTATTAATATGATCAAAAGTTTTTTAGACGATCAGAAATAGACTTCGATATATCTTACTTGACAAGGATAACCACGCATCATTGTTTTCTTATGATAATGATGTAGATCAGTGTGACATTCGTTTATCATTCTCAGTTTTGTACATGACAGATAGCAAAAATTCTAATTTTTAAAATAATTCATTCATAATTTAATAGTTGGAATATTGTGATCTTTATTTTAAATACATTTGTCTACAATAAGTGGAAAATTTGTTAAAAAATATTATTGCACAAATAGACCTGGTTAGTTAGGTCTTGTGAAATTGGTGTTTAAAATAATTTGTCCTGTCACCTTGTGGTATGAAGAGGTGATAAAATAAAACAGTACCTACAGAATATCGATTTTAAACAACGGCATAATAGGATGGGGGATGAGACAATTCGGCATGGCTGATTCGGCGTAGGAGCACTTTGGCATCATATTAATTTTTTAGAATGCCTATAATTATTAAAACATAATTGTGTAGTAAAAAAAAAGATTTTTATTTTTTAATTTAAAAGCGCCTTATACTACCTATGCATAATAATTATTCAAGGATTTAATTGTAATTTATATTAATTGTTTAACAAGAAAACAATTAGGGTGATTTCTCTTCTAATGCATATGTCAACTTAACGCATAGGATAGTAGTGTCCAAGTAAGGTGAGGCGTCCATTAAAGAAAGAGTGGAAAGGAACTGTCCACAAGAATGGGTACTGTCATCCCTGTGTGGTCGGCACTTAAGGATGACCTCCTTAAGAAACTCCACAACGAAGGCTTTTACTGCCTAGGTTTCGCAGATGATATGGCCATAATCATTCAGGGTAGGTTTCTGGCAAAGTCTTAAAGCGGATGCAGGCCGCAATAAATATGGTGTGCAAGTGGTGCAAGGATGAACGCCTAACAGTCAATCCACAAAAAGCATCAGTTGTCCCATTCACAAATAAAAGGACGTTGCAAGGCTTAAAATCAATAACGCTGGTACTAATGGCCACAGAAGTCAAATATCTGGGTATGGTGTTTGACCTGAGCTATCATGGAATTACCACATTCAAAAGGTCATACGCAAAGCTACAATTACCCTTGGTAAATGTAGACGATTGTGTAGCAAAAACTGGGGCCTGAACCCAAAAATGAACCTTTGGTTGTATACACAAGTCATTAGGATCGGTGGTGTGGTGGAGTACATCGCAGCAGTCCGAGGCAAACAGGCAGGTGGGAAGCATTCAAAGGCAAGCATGCCTAAATGTAACTGGGGCTGGGGAGCCACCCCAACGGACGCACTAAGGGATCTGCTCAACCCACCACCATTGCATATCTAGTCCCCAGGTATAACTTTGTGAGAAACTTTCGAGTAGAAATACTGGAGAGGGACTGATGGGACAATGGACCCTCAATCCAAGGAAAGTCAATCTGGTATATCGATGGCTCAAAGACTGAGAAAGGCAAAGGGTCAGGTATATACAGTAGAGGACACAGGATAAAAGTCCAACTAAGTTTAGGTGCGTATGCCACAGTGTTTCAGGCGCAAGTAATGGCCATACAACACTGTGCAACAGAGATCGTATGTCAGGTTATAACGAGTAAAACCGTAGTCATATACTAGGACAGCCAAGAAGCTCTAAAGGCGATAGTCTCGGTACAAATAAGCTCACAGCTGGTGTGGGATTGCGTTGGGGCCCTGAGACATGCCGCAAGTGGAAATTTTTTGAAACTGGAATGAATACCAGGACACTTACGGTTTTAAGGCAATGAAAAGGCTGATGAATAGGCCCGTGTGGGAGCTAATACCCCATTGATTAGCCCGGAACAATTCTGTGGAGTTGCTGACACTTTCAGAAAGGCAGCCATTGAGAAATGAAGGCTAGATAAGGCTCAGGAGTGGTGGGCAAGCGACAAGCCAAAGTCTTAAGAAAGGGACACTCGGCGAAGTTTACTGCAGAGCTGCTATCAGAAGGCGAAACGATGTCAGAATGATTGTCAGTCTCTTGACAGGACATCGTAGACTCAGAAAACACATAAGTCAGCTGATCTTAGCAAATAAAGACATCTGTCGATACTGCGGAGAAGGAAACCGCATTTCATGTCCTATGCCAATGTGAAGGCCTTGCAAGGACGCAGTATTTAGTACTGGAAGAGGAGAAACCGGATGCGGAGTGGCCACTGTAAAGGCTATTAATCTCATTAAAAGGACAGGACTAGACAAGGTGCTTTAAACCTATTCTAGAGATAATGTGTGTTCACAATAGATCTGCAAAGGTAGCAGTAATGCTGGCTAACAGCCGATCCAATGAATATCTATTTATCTTCTAATGCAAATTAAAGTATTTAGTATTTCTTACAAAGTAATGGCAGTTAAAACTAATGGTGTTCAGTCCATATTTTATACCCTATTACCAAACAAGCAAGAAGCTACGTACAAAAAAATTATTAAACAAGTGGTACAAGATATAAAATCTTTAGAAAACCATTTTTATTTTGAGCGGGCCGCATTTAATGCCATAAAGAATTGCTTTTTAAATGTGAGACTTTACGGTTGCTTTTTCAAAACATGAAAAACAACTTGTAACTCACAATAAATAGGTGTTATAATTCAGCTCTTTTATTAAGAACACAATATCATAACTTTTATCAAAACAAAAACAAAATCTACTAATAGAAAATATTTACTGTCTTTCTAAGCCAAGACAAGTGAATTATTTTCTCTATGAACATTCACAATGAACGTGTAATATTGAAAAAGTTCACATTAATTTTCACTATAATTCATTGTTTTGTTAGATTATAGTTGTCATTATAATGATTTGCTCCTTAAAACATATAAGATTATAAAGTTTTTTTTTATTTTTAACCGACTTCAAAAAAGGAGAAGGTTATCAATTCGACCATTTTTTTACTGGACTCATTTTTTTTCTGGCCTTGTCCGACAAGGTAAGATTATCTGACATAAAAATAAACTGGAAAGTACTAATTTCTGGCCGGTTTAAAAATAGTTATTTGTGACACAAGGACGGTAAATGACATTTTGCAAGAGCCAGTAAAGTTGTGTAGCCGAGGTGCGTAGCACCGAGGTGAAACAATACGAGCACTTGCAAAACATTTACCGGACGTGTCACACACACTATTTTTTGGTCCGACTAATTTTTAATATTTTTAAAAGTTCAAAAACTTTTTACTTTATGACATACAAGATTAGATGTTTATTGACATCTATTGCACAATTAAAAGAATTAGTAATAAGAAATGATTTTCTGATAATCGATTTCAAGATCCTTAATTTTTATACATACGAATACTTTGCTAATAAGCAACACAGTAAAAATTATTATATTGAACATATTAACATTAATATTCAATAATTTTTTATAAAAAGAGCAGAGACAATGAACTATTTTAGTTCAATGAACAAAAATAAAATCGAGATATGTATTTTCATAATCGAATGACAAGTAGTTGAAAATTGACATAAATGTCAAATTTAAAATAAAAGTTGTGAGAGAAATTAAATGTAAATTAAAATCCTGGTTACCTTTAGAAAAAGTTATTAGTTTAGTATATTATACGCTGTTTTTAAATAAATTTAATTAAAATTTGTATTATTCATTATGTATTTTTGATGACTCATAGCGCCATCTCTTTAGATAATCTAAAAGCTACTTTGCCAGCCTAGGCCGGAAAATGTCATTTTCCGGACGATTTTGAAGTAATTAATAGTATTGTTTCTGGACGGAGGACCAAAAAAACTATTATGAACATGTGGTTTAGGATTAAAAACAAAACTATGAATAAGAAAATTTATAGTTGGAACTTGAGCTTCAGCGCTTAAAAGTAATAGTGACAATTTTAAATCGCTATTTAGAAAAAAAATCAATTTTGTAATGGCGAATCAAGTAAAGGAGTTAACGAAGCAAAATCATATATATTCACGAAGGGTTTGTCTATGTATTTGACAAAGCTAATACAGAAATGCAGATATACTACGTTTAAATTTTACCGCTAGGAAGAGAAATACCGATGTAAGTTATAAATTTATGTTCAGAATAACGCTGTCATCACGTTCTTAAATGAACATTCGCATAAGACAAATCCAGCTAAGATTAAAGTTGATGCTACCATATCGAGAATTAAGCAGGTGCTCAAAAGTAGACAAGAGCCAACCATTCAAGCCATGAATAAGTGCTTTAATAATTTATCTTAAACAGCTCAAGCATCATTACAAGACTAGAGTGCTTTAACCAAAATCCTAAAAAAATCTTACAAAGTACTTGCACCACCGCCAGCGCCAGAGTTAATTACAATGGTCCCAGAGAGGAGAGAATTTAGATTTTTGGGGAATCGCATATATTTTTTAAATGCAGTAGGTATAAATAAGTTTTTATATTGCTTGTAAAGTAGGGTGTCTCAATAAACTTGTACTTCACTCATTTTTATTTATTTCTAACATCCTAGACCCAAAAAGCAAATAAATATTATTAATAACATTGAACAAATTAAAAAAAAGTTTTATCCAAGAATTTACCTTAATCACATAATAAGACATCTTTGTACGAGAGTTTTCCGTATTTATAAAATGAAATATTTTAAATTCAAGCGTTAACCATAGGAACAGAAATTACGTCGAAATGTTTTTACGTTTAACAATAGATAGAGCACAACTTATAGGGAATCACTTAAAATATTACTTTGAAAGTCAAAAATATAAAGTGGCTGTTGACGAGGATAAAAACTTCTAATATACGCCTCTCAGGCACCTCTAGTGGCGCCACCAAGCGGACTGCCGCGACATGCGGTTGGGTCAATCGGCTGTCATAAGTGTCATATGCTATGTAATTCCAGCGGAGTGTGTACTTTTTTAAATTTAAAATTTTAATCGATTGTCGTGAAATATCCGCGAAAAAAGTTAGTGGTCACACTTGTTGTGTTGTTGGGTGCAATTTCCGGGGTTATACTATCCCAGGAATAAGTTATTATAGATTTCCCTCGAAATCGTGGGAAGTATAGCTCGTCGCAAGGATTGGATTGTCGCAGTCCGTCGAGTCGAGTATGTATCAATAATGTTTATCAAATAAAATGTTATGGAGTGACAAAGTTTTTTTATTTCTTGATCGTGATGTTCATTTTCACAATCGAGAATTAGCGGTTTTTCAACTAAAGTTTTTAAATAACGCTTATTACAGAAGAGTGATTTTGCATGATAAACAATAGGCAATACACAGCACCTGACTCAAGCTAACGCGGCCTTGCGCCACGAGGTAGCGCTGGCGTCGCAAAGTGGAGATGCCTGAGAAGCGTATAGTTTTATAAACTGTAAAATGAAAACTGCAGTATGAGCAAATTTTCAATACGAGTTAACTGCGAAGAGATGGAATTATTGATTAAAATCTGGATAGCTAAACTGTGGAGAATCAAGAAAAGTGACTACAAAAGGAGTAAACAATATTTAAGATGGTATAAAGATTGTCTACTTTAAGATCCAATTGCAGTGATTTTACTAAGCAGAATATAAATCTTATAAAAAAGCTATTACTAGTGTGCTGGTCTATGTAAAAGAACAAGTTACTAAAAGTTTAAATCTTTTCTTAAAGGTCTAAGCGAGTAGTTCTACCACGAAGACTATACTTCGTGAGTTCTACATAGAATGCGAGAAACGCCATATAAATTTAACAAAAGTTTTTATACTTCGCAACCATCTTTATTAAATTTAATTGGCATGTTAATACAATTTCAGATTAATACATATGTAGAGAAATAAATAATACCAAATATTCTAAACAAATAAAATAAACCATTTATAACATAATTTGCCATTAACGGTAGTAATCGGAAAATGCAAATTGGCGACATCTTACCAAGTCTCCAATTTGCCGTTGCTCAATAAACGATGGAAAACCATATAAAAATTAACAGTTGCTTGCAATGAATAAATAATGAAAAAAATTTGATATTGTTGGTCGCAGCCTTCGTCTTGCCAGATCTCTCTTAAATAGTCAAATTTGAGCGCTCTCTTTGGTTATGAGAAAACCGGCTAATATTTTACAGGTAACTTTTTAAAGTACAGTTTCAAAAAAAAAAAAATAAATAAATAACTAAACTACAATAAACTATAATTTGTGTACAATGAAGAATACGTAGCCGAGTACACAATATTATCACTATTTTATTCAGAGAAAGTACTCTAAAAAAGTGCAAAGAAGATTTACTTATTAGAAACTATATCAAGAAGTGATTTTACCGGCAAATGTTAACGATTCACGTCGTTATCATCGTTATCATCTTTTATTATAAAACTAAATCGGGATAAGTATGGACAAAGAAGCCAGTAAAAAATAGTAAATTCAATTATCTTTATAAACATAATTTTCACATGATTTTTTTTATTTTTTTTTATAAATTATAATTGTAATAGCACGTGTTCACAATTATTAATTAAAATAATATTTTAGAAAAAAGGCTAATATTTTACTTTATCTATCCTTAAAATGAATTATGGGTTCACAGCGGGGGTAAAGTCTCAGCTCACCAACTTCATGCTGGTGTGGTCGGGAATCTTTGCTCCTCAATGCTACTCTCGCCTCCATGTGGAGAACCCTGGTAACGGCCTGGCAACAGGCTTGGTCCTTTGGGATCGGGTTTCATTTGTCCTGGTCACAGGCCAGTGGCTAACGACCCAAGCTTAGGTGTAAGGCATCGTGCTGACGGCTTAGGTTCCAGGGTCTAATATGCAGCCGCGAACGATCCCCTTGGGGCACCAGGGAGCACCCCATTGTATTTATCCCTTACCTTCCTACACGGGCCACTGGGAAGGTGGACACCACAAGAAAAACAAAAAACAATTTACCTACGGAGGAGGCCGTCTCTTCGGAGATGGACTCTGATGTAGATACACTAACAACAGCAGAGCTCAGGCTGCCCCATCTAGAGGTGACCAGCTCCGCTGAGGACGAGCTTCTAATGGAAACGGAGGAAGCTACATCCCCAAAAAAAGAGTCAGCATCCGCTGAATCTAACGAGGGGATATGCCAACAGGTCGCAGGGCTCGACGTCGCCGTTGGGAACCTGCGCCTGAACGCTAAAAGAAAAAGGCCTTCTGGAGCGGCGAAACTGCGCAGAAGGAAGGAAAAGCTGGAAGCTGCCAAGGGGAGCTTGCCGGACGGTGTACTAGTGGGCCTGCTCACTGGGCATGGACCATTCAGACTACACCTTCGGAGGATGGGGATTCTGACACAGGAACCCACCTTGTGCTGACTGTGCGACATGGACGATGAGATGGTAACTCACATTCTATTCGAGTGTGAGGCCTTGGACTATAAACGATTCCTCATCTTCGGTGACACGAATCCTGAATCCTATCACCCCCTTGAGGAGCTGGTCACAGAACTCAAATCTCTTATAAAGGGAACTGCCCTGTGGCAACAGTAACTCAAGGAACTTAGGACACCTGGATTCTAGCCTACCTGAAGATCAGCGGGATGTTGATTTTCAGCTGAACAAACTAGAGTCGTACATGCATCGGGTGCATGTAAGGACTCTTGGTGCCGAACCTGGGCTCAATATTCCCACAGGAAGCAGTGCTCAAACATGGGGCTCCACTGCAGAGACCATGCCAGGTTATTTAGAATAGATTAGATTAGATCCTTAAAATTAACTTATTTATTACCAATATTTTTGCATGGATAGATGGACTAGTGCAAAGGGTTTAGCATACAATTTATGATAACTTTACTTTTTTACAAAAAAATCTAATGTTCACAGTCACATATGGACAAAAAATGCTTCAATTTAAATATACTAATTAAAACATGGTATTATTATGTCTTTGAAAATGTCAAGCAGGACTTTAGCTTTATTCAATGTGGTATGGAACACTTTTGAAGATTTGTTTATTAAAAACAAACTAATGACCAGTATCTAGACAGGTTTATTATTAACCGAGGCGTCTTCCTAAAATTGTCGATTTTGGGGTTGTCTGGCATTAGCTACTTCATACAGTATCTGGTTTATTTTTTTAAAAATATAGTATAAAAACCAGCTTTCTGTTAGATATCAGAAGGTTTCCTAATATCCAAAGAAGGCACTCAAATTTTAGAGAGGTCTGGCGGAACGAAGGCGACAACCAACAGTGTCTGGTTTACTTTTTTCATCGTTCATAAATTACAAGCAATAAAACTGTAATTTGTTATATGGTTTCCCATCGTAAATTAGACCATCGAAAATAGAAGACATTTTACGCTAATCCTCTAGCCTGCCAGACTTTTTTTATAATTGACCAGAGTTTTCCTAATATACGCGTTTTTAAGCTTTGCTAAAGGTCTAAAAACTTGAGGTTAATAAAATAAAAATAAAATATAATAGTTGTGTAATTACGGAAATGAACTTGGTGAAATATATTTCTTATGTTGAAAAAGTCATGCATCTATAATAATTAAATAGAAATATGTTTTGTATTATTCCAGTTTTACTACCTCTATACTTTATAATTAATTTTTATATTTATATATATTTTATTATATTTTTACCCATAGTGTAGTAGTGTTAATATTGTGAAAATTCTTAAAATAGTTATTTTATTATTCTTTAAATAGTAAAAGATCTTTTAAACATTAAAGACTTATTTTAGGTCACAAAGATTCAAAAAGAATCATGGAAATTACAACTAGAAATTACAGATTGTTTTACCTATTTTAATCAGTTTTTACCCTTTACTTAACAACATCCCGTGCCATGTAACCACTAAATTTGACTGAATAGATCTACTATAGAAATACCTACATCGTCAGCAATCTTTATGTTCGACATAAAGAAGCTTAAAACTGATTGCATAATATTAAAAGTATAGTTAAAAATCGAATATCGTCGAATTAATGCGTATTGCATAAAATTTTATTACTCATTTTCTACCACTTCAAAAAGTAACTATGTATATAACTTAAAAAGAAATTTGAAGTTGATCTATATTGAGTTTCTGTATGAAAATAATTTTAATTTACAGGCAACTTACCTTAAAGTTAAAAGTATTTTGTTAGAAATCAATATTAAATAAGGTTGTCTGAAGTTTTGGATTTAGTTTGTCACTTGAATAGATGATAGCTTGCCAATTTTTTTAATTAACACTTGTCAATCATCGAAATTTTTATGGTTAAAAATACCGGTTTCGCCTTGGTTTTGTGTATATAACTTATGTCATATATTTTTACGTAATTTGGAAATGCTATGGAAAATGGAACTGTTTTGTACTAGAGCAGTCAATAAAATTTGGGTTTAACCTCTACTTGCCCTCTTATACCCTGTGCCAGACTGCGTTTTTATTTTAAAGGGGTGAAAAAAATGGTCGAAGATTTAATCATATGATTATTTAAAATAGATCAATTTATTTGTAGGGCTTTTCATAATCTGAAACCTGTTACATAACCTGGATTTGTGCCTGGTTATAATTCCTAACTCTAGTGACAGAATGCTGCTACATAGATATAAATATTCATCAGTCTATACACGGGCAAAACCAAACTGTAGACACTGTGTTTCGCTTTCGTTAGAGCTCATTCGTACAGAACAGGTTTGTCTCTTCAGTCACTAATCAAAAGACATCCCAGGTATGGACTGGCCAATATTTGTTATAAAAGAAGGGCACAAATTTATTTTAATTTAAAAAAATTCAAAGCCAAAAATTTCTGCAAAAACAGCCTATCAATGGACTTATATTCTCTATCTTAGATTCCGCAATCGCTCCAGTGATTTATTACATTTTTTAAATTAATTATATGCAATTAATTTTTTTTTCTATATTTCAACAACCTACAACTTTTCGAAACTTTTGTCTTATCACTGAATTGCTTCCAATGGGATCTTTTGATATACGTGGTGTGAACAACGAGCGGCTCACCCCACCGCGGCACCGTTGCATTTCCGTTTCCTAATTAAGTTAGCGTGGAATATAAAAATATTTTTTTAATTAATAAATTGCTCCCCAAATACTCCCTCCAAACCATACCTAATGGCTCCAGTAATTAATTTTAACTAATTATTTTTAATTAGAAAAAATATAATCCATAATTTTAATTCCAAATAATTAATAAAAAAATTAGTAACTACTAGAGCAATTGCAGATTCTTAGAGAGCATTTAAGGAGCAATTTATTGATGAAAAAAAAAACTGTAATTTGTTAAGATATTAAAAAATGGATTCAATAATTTTAATTGTAAATAATAAATTAAAAAATTAAATTAATTACTGAAGCTTTTCCAGATTCTAAGAGAGCATTTATGGAGCAATTTATTAATGGTAAAAAAAACTAATATGTTAAGTATTTAAGTAATAGAAAAAATAAATTTCGTAATTTTGATTGCAAATAGTTAATTAACAAAATAAGTAACTGAATAATTGCGGATTCTGTTGTAGCATTAAGTAAGCAAATTATTGATGTTAAAACTTAATTGCGATGGTGATTTCACAAAAATGAGAAAGGGAAATGGAACGGTGGGGAGAGTCGCCCTTTGTTCACAGCATGTATATCAAAAAATCTCATCGGGAGCAATTTATTGATAAGACAAAAGTAATGTAATTTGTTGACATATAGAAAAAATAATTTTCGTAATTTTAATTGCAAATAATTAATTAAAAAAATAATTAATTACCGGACCTATTGCGTATTCTAAGAGAGCATTTAGAAAGCAATTATTTGATGTACGAATGAAAAAAGATCTGTTAATATTCCACGCTCACTTAATTTCGGTGATAAGATTCTATGCTTTTAAATATTAATTTTATAAATATGTTACTAATTTAACTCACCTTCGATGTAAGCAAATATAAGCGCACCTCCAACAGTATAAATCACTAACACAATCGATAAAAAACAGTGAGTAAACCACTTTCTGCTTAGCTGTCTGATTTTTCCGTAACACCAGTAGGAACATTTTTCCCCTATACCGAGTCCAGATTTTGCAGTGCTCATCGTAAAGTCTTTTATTCCTATAAATTGTCTGTTCATAAACTTAGATGCCTTTCTTCCATACATTCCTATTATAAAACAATTAATAGTATTAATTATAAACATTTTTGTATATTTTTGAAGTTATACTTCTATTCATGCACTCGATTTGTGTGGGGTTAAATGTGAAAAATCATTACATATGTAATGGTGTGAGTAAGAGAGAGACAGAAACACATATAAGGTATATTGGTCGGTAAAAACAAAGATGAAATATTTACCACATGTTTAGTCATAACTATGAGTCCTTTGAATACTGTTTAAATATTCAGTACATTGAAAGGAGATAAATATACAAAAAACAGTCTGAGCTAATGTTTTGAATATCATAGTGACATATCATATTGTGTTTGACACACCTGGTGCTTAAGACGGACTCTGCCTCCAGGATTTTTATGCAAATTCGATACAAAATGACTGTGCACTCGGTACTAGGAGCTTTTTAAGGTCGCTGAACACGAATATCATATAATGATTTTGCTAAATCATTCGGATACAAATTTATGAATCCGGGCGCGTGCATAGAAGTATAAGTTCTGCCGACAGTCCTACTGACTGCCAAACCAGTTCTTTTTTATTTATTGTATACTAATACAGTGAAATAAGTAAAATCTGAACTTCAGAATAATTTATTATTAAGGTGTAAACTAATCTAAAATGATTTGTAAGATGTATCGATAATAAATAAAAAATATTATATTAATTAAATTAATAAAAAGCAGACATAACAATATTGATGAACCAAAAAAACATGCTTCTAGTAAAAAGTCAAGAAATGATAAAGATAATGTTCAAACTGAAGGAAAGTAACCCAGGAAAGAATAACAAATCTTTTCTTTACAACATAATTATTACTAAAAAAGCAGAATATTAATGAAACCAATAAAAATGCTTCTAGTTAAAAAAAGGAAGAAGGTTAGTCAGTTAGTTAACAACAGTGCAACTTAAGGGAAAATAACAAACAACTAATTACCAATAAACTTTAGCATATGTTAGAGAAATAGGAAATTTGATGAATCTTTTGGATAAAAAAAATGATCAATATTTTTATGGAAGAAAACTTTAAAATAAAATTGCACCTAAAATGTTATACGTTTATTAGAATAAATAAACAAATAAAACTTTTTGTTTGTTTGAACGCGCTAATCTCAGGAACTACTGGTTCGAATTGAAAAATTCTTTTTGTGTTAAATAGACCATTTATCGAGGAAGGCTTTAGGCTATATAACATCACGATGCTACTATTAGGAGCGAAGAAATAATGGAAAATGTGAAAACAACGGGGAAAATTATTGATCTTTGAGGGCTTCCATTGCGTGCGCTGCGAAAACGGTTCAAAAATATATGTATGAAAGAATTATTCCTCTTGAAATGATCTAAAAAAATGTCCGCGACAGTATATGTCTATCTTTTAAGATTAACTCACTAGAACCGTTATTATGGTAATCAAATTTGGTCGAAATTAATGCATTATTTGTTAAGAGTTGTATCAACGTAATAATATTAATCTTTATGGTAAAAATTTAAAAAAATGAAAAATGGAAAAAAAGACACGACAGTGTTATGCGTTACAAAGTCCGCCGGAACAGCTAGTATGTAATAATTTGGAATCATTTACATTGACAAAAAAATATTTAAAGAAAGTAAAGATTAAATACAGTAATAAATTTATAGCAGAACACAAAGTTTCTTATTTCGTAAGAAGTAATAGTTTCTGTTAAATATTTATTTACTTAATAAAGGCTATACGACTTCATGTAAATAAAATTCCAACAATCCAAATAAGACAAAAATATTTTTCTGTCGATTGTGTATATTCAATAATGATCTCATATATGTCCCTATTAATGATCCTAAAATCCCTTTCCCGTATACATACCGGGTTTTAAAGTACCCCCTGGAGTATGAAGTGATCCGGGGCTATGTGGAGTTAATCCTCCAATATTGGCATAATAAGGTCTTTGTTGTAAATTTGGAGGAGGAATAATAAGGGTTGGTCGGGCAAAACCAACTTTTCTTCCTGCTGGGTCTATGCCAGGGGTCCGAGGTTTACTGCTAGTATTGGATCTTAAAGATGTACTGTCAGTCGCCATTTTCAGTCTTTAATTTCTTGAGCACTTTAAATTTAAAACAAAAGTAAAGTTTAAATAAAAATTTTTAATTTTTACAAACAACAAAATTAAACATCTTGCACTGGAAATAATTGTTGAATTGTTGTATGGTTTATTAGAACTTTAAAGTTTTAATCACTAAAATATAATTTTTTTCAAAATCACATATTTGCAGAAAAAACGTTTGTCGGCTTCGCGGCGAATAAATAATAGCGATTTGTCTCGTCGGAGTAAATGCGTCGCGGCGACTGTGTTTTGTTTTTTGAGTTGTTCAAAATTATATTTCGACTTCTTTAGTGGGAAAAGAGTTATTTTTGGAAAAAATGCTCCTTTTCATTCGTAACTTATATACTTAGATCCGTGATAAAGAATTCAATCATTCATAAGAATTATCAGATATGGTAGATGAACAACGGCAGATTTTAAGTATAAGTATTTAATTAACAATGCCTCTCCCTAACCAGAATTTATATCTTCGAATTATAACAAAGGAGATTTTTTCTAAAAAACTATTTTAATATTGTGTTCTACAAATGTAAATAACTAACATAAATATATAAATAGCACTGAAATGCAAACAGTTTATTCTTACAGGTCACCAATGTGTCCTATTTTTGATGTCACTGCAAGAGATAACCTAATATACATCATTAAAACATAAAAAAATGCAGAAATGAAGGGCTATATGTTTTGTGATAAACTATTTTCTACTTCTTTAAATGTTAAGAACGTAGATGACTCGAAGAACTTCGTACTGTTTATTAATCAATGATTTCGTTTTTTTTTTGAAGTAAAACTTCTTTAGACGCGACTAGGGGTAACTCAGTAATTCTAGCGGACGTGACGTCATTCTAATGTAACGGAAATAAAACCTGATACAAAATACCTAACACGATTCCGCCTACTATATTGGATAAAATTTAAATCTGTAATTGTATGAATTGACAGCTTGTCAACCAAAATAGATTGGTGGTGAATAGTTTAAATTTGTGTTTGTTTTAAATATGAATAAACAAAGTGGATTTATTAATGAGGAAAGTGATGAAAAAATATTGAATAAAAATGAGTGAGTAGGTACTTTATACCTAATTATTTATACCTATTATTTATACCTAGCTATTTTCGTTTTATAGACTTAAAGAGCTAAAAAGAAAAAGAAATTGTGAACGTCAAAGGGCATATTATCAGCGCCAGAAAGATTTGAAGAAAAATGAAAATGAAAAAAAGACGAGACAGCGACATTCATTATGAATTGATTAAGTAAGTTTATATAACATACCTACATATTATGATAGTAAATAATTGTTTATAGGGAAGCTTTACGTTAAGTAAAGAAGCATGTTGCACGTTTTTGTTCATAAAATAATAATATTCGAAATGTTTTAGCACTTGCTTATACTTATTTTAGGTTTGGTTAGGTAGCCATAAAGGCCATAAAATCACTAGTCAGGATGGCTGATCTTTTACCAGCAATAACAGATCCTTCGTAGAACTGAAGACAACAAACTCAACTCAGGATTTTAAATTTTATGGAAAATGCTATAAAATGCTACAAAATGAAATGGTTATCTAACTATCGAAGGCTCTAATGTTGTGTTGTATTACAATAAGGTAGATACAGCTACAAAATCACATTTTCTAAACGTAATGTGTGTATATTTTTAATATTGTTTACCTATTATTAAAGTAAAACTTCTTTAGGCGCGATTAGGGGTAACTCAGATTTATTTTCTAACGGAAGTAATTGTAACGGAACGTTACAATTCTGACGTCATATTCTAAGGTTAGATTCTAACGCAAGATTCTAAAGGAAGTAACCGTGTGATTTCAGCTATAGGAGGAGCTTAAATTTTCAAAATTCTCAAAATTTATTTATAAAATTTTCAAAATTTTTAAACGGTTTCAAATACATTAATGGTATTTAGAGAGTAAAATCTATGTTTCACATTTTAGTTATCATAAACCTATTATTTCATATATAAAAAATTCCTATTTCTAATGAATAATATAAATATAACATATCATTTTTTGTAAAGTATATAGACAATAAATATAATTGAATTGTAATTAAATATTTATTTTTCGATACGTACGTACTTCAATCGCGCGTAAAGGTTACACGCACACTCTTTTTTTTTAATTCTTATTTTTCCCGTTTTTTCGATGTTTTCATTGTTTTTTTGTTTTTGTTAATTTTATTTCTACGCTTGTTTTCAAATTTTCACTAATTTTGTAATTTTTACAGTTTTGTCTTTTTCATTTTTTCCGTTTTTTTGTTTCTCTTAATGTTACATATATTCTGTTTTTATATTATAGAATTTTTTTTAACTTCATCGTTTGTTTTTAATTTTTGCTTGTTTTTCTGTTATTGCAACATTTTTTTTAAATTTTTTGACCATTTTCTTGATACGTGTCTACTTTTTCTGATTTATTATTCGGTTTTTTGTGTTTTTTCGGTATTTCTGAAGGCAAATCGTTTTGTTTTTTGCTTGGCAATTGGTGTTAAATTAAGCTTACTAAACATTTAGTTTTTTTTTTTTATTTTAAACGGTGTTACCAAAAATTCAAAGCTACACAAAAATATAAAAATTTAAGCAGTTTGTTAGTTGGTTATAGATCATTTATGTTTCCTGGCAAATTTAATACAAACTAATCACTTGTAAAATATGACACAAATGTAAATGTTTCGTAGTCATACGTATCTAAAACGATAAACATAATTCTGCTTTTTATTGTGCCCTTCTTATTATTTAATGTTATACTTTTGGTTTTTCTTTTTCTTCATTAATTGTCTTTTCTTACTTTTTTTATTTATAAATTTAAATTTATGTAACCAATTTAATGTTCTTTTATTACTTTCTTTCAATAACAACCAATGACAATTCGTTCAATAATAATTCTGCAACACAGAAACTAAATAAAAACATATTTATCCAAAAAACATACCTAAATCTAGACAACCAATAAGTAAATGACGGATCATATTTCCAGAATTCTACTGAGGGAACGTGTCTCCGAAGAAAAATCCATTATAAATTTCCTCCAAATTTGATTTGACTCGGTACATTGCTTTACTTTGCCCAATCAAATTTTTTTTCTGTACGAGATTTTTCTTTGCTATAAGTTGTCAAGCTTTAAATTTCAAATTATTTAATTTTAATAAAATGCACTACCTCCCTTTCACCACCATTCAAGCATTTTTTTAAATTTTCTCAGAATACTAAAACTGAAATTTGCATTTTCCTCATTATCAATAAGATTCTTTCAAATTTATTCGTTTTGACTATATTCATCATACTTTCATTATCTAATGTAATTTATTTTTATTCATAATCAATTCTCACATTATCTCTTTTTAACATATTAGTCTCTATATCTTTACTTTTAAGTTTTCTGTTATTCAACTTTTCATTTCTATTTCCTAATTCTATAAATTTAAAAAATTTTTATTCATTTAATATACTTTTCTTTTATTTGTACTAATCAAATTCATAAATTAATTGTTTAAATTTAATGATCATACTCAATTTTTCACATTGTAATATTTTACCCACGACTCATAAGTAAATTGCGTATTTTTTAACCTATAACTCTGTCAGTAAGTGTCAAATTATTAAGGAGTTGTGTTATAGTTTCATTTACTAAACTAGTGGAGTAAGTAAATAGAAACCTGTATTATTATGTTGGTTACCTACAGTTTTTATTAAATTAAACTAACATTTGACATTTCTCAGACAGAACCGTCTGCGAAATCGAATATTTTTGACAAGTTATGCCAAAATTTAAATTTTATATTTGTTATTTTTAGTTTTATACAAAACCATTTGGTAAGTCGTGGGTAAAGCATAGTACTTCACTCGAGGAACAAATTGCATATTTAGCTCGTTTCTTTAGTCCCTTCGCTCGCAAGCTCGCTCATAGGCCAAACACACTCGCTGTAATATGCAATTTACTCCACTCGTAAAGTAATATACTATTATTGAGTAAGTTAAAATTTTTCTTAAGCTGAAATAAAAATATTGAATTTTTCCTTATACCTTGCTGTAGAACTAACTGTCCTTTTCAGGGTAGTGCTACAATTTAATGTGCCCTGTATTTGATCTAGGAGTTGTCCGTGCTAACTTTATTCTGTTTAAGAAAGACCATTCGGCAAGTCTTCCCACAAAGAGGCTGTTTCCAGACTGTGACAGGTCTAAATGTTTGAGGGAAACTACAGAAAACATCAGCCTACTTTCTAAATTCTAGTTGGTTCTGAAGCTCCTCTGAAAGTTACTGGCCTGCTGCTTGATGTAGCCTCTGCTGAGAAACCGGAAGTTTCCTACTAGGTTTCCTCTGGATGACTCTGCAATCTCTATACCAATGGGTTCGAAGGATATCCTGGACCCGAGTGTTGAGGTCCTGGTTGCATACCTCCATTGGAGTTCCTGTAACCGAAGAGGAATAATCGAATTTACCGTTTTCTTTTTTCCATGACTCATTCTTATTCCCTACCTTACTATCCTGACTACCCTGATTCTCCTAACCATCAATATTATTCCCTTGCTCTGACATTATACCTTTAGTATTTTTACCCCCTCTTAATCCCATTACATTTAGAATTAAAAAAATAATATCTCCCTAAATTCCAATTTTATTACTTCTAAATTACTAGTCCACCGCGCACAACACTTTTTTTAAAATGATTAATACATACTTGAGACTTTGTGTATAGTTTCCTATTGACAAGTCCGACAAAGTTTGAAATTATCTAAATTTTAAACTGCTGCTTTTTCGAGCTAGAAATAAACGTAATATTTAAGCTGTCGGACAGCAAAAACGCAGCAATTAATTTGTCGGTCAATGTGAAAATTTGATTTAATACTTAATTATAAACAAATTGTGTAAAACTGAATTATATAGGAAGCTATACACAAAGTTTCAAGTATGTATTAATCATTTAAAAAAAAGTGTTGTGCGCGGTGGACTACACACATTTTTAAAAATATTTTGACATTTTTTTTTAAATAGCTTTATAATAAACAAAAATATTTTACCATCAGTGCCAAAGCTACGTTGGACGCCAATTGATATGGATTTTGCTGCAGGAACTCCTTCCTATCCTAGTACTTGGTCGTGGCTTCCGGCATTTACAAACTGCTATTAACAAAAATAATATATAAAAAATATTTCTTTTCTTTCTTTACTTCCCATTCTTTTCTTCCTGCTGCTGATCGTTTTATCACTTGTCATTCTGCTCCCTACCACTTTCCAACTCTGGTCATTCGGCTTTTTATTGTTATTTCCTTTTTATTTAGTGTTAAGCTTTAAAAATATACTTAAAAATAAGAAAAAATATTTTGCTTATAATGTATTTTTATTATAAAATCGAATAAAAAAAGCCAAAAGGTACTTATACCAAAGGTCACTGTAAAAGTGTTTTTATTTTGTGATTTTCTCCTTCTCTATTAGCTTTATAATTTAGCGAACTGTGACAGTTTATCGCATTGCCGGCCTCTTATCACTTACCTATACAGGGTGTTAATGAATAAGTGTTACAGATTTTAAGGGCAGATACACCATGCAGAAATATGGTGAAACTTTATATAAACATATGGTTTTTAAGCTTTGGTTTCGGAGCTGGAGCTCTTTGAAGATGATGTCTCTAGGTCAATTTTTTTCAAATATCTTCAGAACGCCACTATGAAAAAATATGAAATTTGGCAGAGTTAGTAAACTTTATAAGACAATTGATCTGATGCTAATTAGATATTTCCAACACGATCATAAGCGTCTCATTTGGGGGGGCCACTGGATATTTTTTGTCATATTTTTTTTGTCTGTCACTTTTTTATATTTTTGATAATTAATTAAGAAACTTTAGGGTTTTTACTTGAAAAAAGGTACTCTTGTTTAGAGTCCACAGGACGCACCGTTTTAGATAAAAATCAATTTTTAAATTTTTATGTTTTTTATTATAGCTTTCATACTATTATCTATATATATAAAAGCGAAAGTTCACTCATCACCGTATCTCAGAAACTATAAGACATGCAAACTTGAAATTTGGCAGGTAGGTTCCTTATAGGGTCTAGACGTCCGCTAAGAAAGGATTTTACGAAACTCTACCCCTAAGGGGGTAAAACGGGGGTTGGAACTTTGTATGAAAGTCCTATGTTTTTGAAATAAGGGACTTGAAAATTAAAATGTTTTCTTTAGACGTTGTGGAGGTGTACAAGTTTTGTTCCAAATTAGTTAGTAATATTATTTGTTTTTTTTCTTCGTTGATTAAAATTATGATTATTTCAAAGTTTCATGCCAATTAGGTGCTAGCTTAGATTTTTTTTTCATTGATTATACTTTAAAGATTTTATTTGTAATAATTATTATAAAAATTGTTGAAAATGACCTCCACCAGCCTCAATACAGGCATTGCATCTTCTTACCATATTTTGGTAAACCCTATCCAATAGACCAGGCATTGCTTGAATCTGCTGTGCAGCAGCTAAAACCCGAGCAATCAACTCCTCTTCTGACTCGATGGGTGTCTCATATACTAATGTTTTCATAAAACCCCACAAAAAAATAGTCTAACGGGTTTAGTTCCGGAGAGCGGGCTGGCCACGGTACCGGTGCTCCTCGGCCTATCCATCTTTCATTAAACGTTTCATTGAGGTAATCTCGAACATCACGCGAAAAATGTGCTGGGGCACCGTCATGTTGAAGCCACATCTCCTGACGGATATTTAATGGTATATCTTCTAACAATTCTGGCAACACTTGTTGCAGAAATAGACCTTTTCATCATATGACGTGCGCAGGCGTAGCCGCCATATTGAAATAGCGGTAATTCAAAAAATTCGTACTGTTTTCATCAACAATGTATGGTCAAGGAATATTATCTCCACAAACAAATAAATTACTGGAAAGAACCATCTACGGTGCTTTACTTATTTATAACTCAGTTGAAGCTCATAACTGTGAACAATTAAAAATGTGGTTAAAATGTCATAGGCATCCGCAAAAAAAGAAAAAAAGTGAACTGATTGAGAGGTTAGCCATCAACATTTGTTTACTAGCTGCAAACTTATCAACGAAATTAATATTTACAATTTTATTTTGATTAATAATGTTATATTATTTGTAATAATTAAAAATATATTTTGAATATTACTTATTGGAGTCATTTACAAAATTTATAATTAATATTTTGATGCTATAGGTACATGCAATTTTTAATCAGATAAATGTAAATGTTGAGTAGTTTTTATAATACATGAAATGTATTTGCGATATTCCAAAGAAGGCTTTTGTAAATTTATAAAATAGTATGTATTGGTTTTGAATAATTTGTACCGTGTAGGTATCACTTTTACATACTTACTCCATAACAACAACGTTTTGTTGTTCCTTTTCGTACAAACGACATGACTATAATGGATCATAAATATTTTTTTCCAGTTGTTTTGAGTTACTACAATATTTGATTTCCACTTTCTTTAAAAGTTAATTGACTTTAATTAATATTTTAACTTTTTTTTTACGGGTTGTGGCACTTTAGTATAGTTGTTTACAAAAAACAGTACGAAAAAGATGGCGGATGCTAAACGCATGCGCACAAAAAAAAATTGTGATGAAAAGTCCTATACTAAATAATGGGCACCAGTTAGGCGATTTGGCAGAAGATACGGACCAATTAAATGTCCATCAACAATACCAACCCACACGTTGATGCTAAACTTATTTTGGAAATGGGTGGAACGGGTAGAATGAGGATTTTCTTCAGACCAAACATGATTATTATGAAAGTTAATAATACCTTCTCTGGTAAAGGATGCCTCATCCGTAAACAGCACGCGCCGTATAAATTCTGGTTGTAATAAACAAAGTTGTGTAAACCAACGACAAAAATTTAACCTTGGTTGAAAATCTGTTGGATTTAAATGTTGTACGCGTTGTTCGTGATAGGGATAAAGTAGTTGTTCCTTTAAAACTTGCCAAACACTTATGTGATTTACACCCATGGCATGAGCAATACTTCGAGTGCTAGTAGATGGTTTGTTTTCTACTTTTTGAAGCACTTCTTCTTCGAAGCTTGCGGTTCGACGACTTCTACGACCTCCACAGTTAATTTTATTGAATTTAAATGATCCTGTCTCCCTTAGTCTTTGTAAAAGTCTTTGAAATATTTTATGGGAAGGAGCTGGGCGATTTGGATATCTTTCCATGTACAAACGGCGAGCAACTCGGCCTATACAATGAGCTTCGCCATAAATTATTAGCATGTTGGCATAATCATTAAAAGTATGAGTATTCATTTTATGCACAAAAAATAACTACAACTTAATCACAATAATAAAAACTAAGCACAATTTGACAGGTTAATATTGCAGAGCCTTCTTTATTTTAGCTAATAAAATCTTTTTGTTGATTTTTCAGAGCTTACTTTTATTTTAAATAATTAGTATGACAGGTATAATAAAGAACATAAAAATTTAAAATCGATTTTTATCTAAAACGGTGCGTCCTGTGGACTCTAAACAAGAGTACCTTTTTTCAAGTAAAAACCCTAAAGTTTCTTAATTAATTATCAAAAATGTAAAAAAGTGACAGACAAAAAAAATATGACAAAAAATATCCAGTGGCCCCCCCCAAATGAGACGCTTCTGATCGTGTTGGAAATATCTAATTAGCATCAGATAAATTGTCTTATAAAGTTTACTAACTCTGCCCAATTTCATATTTTTTCATAGTAGCGTTATGAAGATATTTGAAAAAAATTGACCTGGAGACATCATCTTCAAAGTGCTCCAGCTCCGAAACCAAAGCTTAAAAACCATATGTTTATATGAAGTTTCACCATATTTCTGCATGGTGTATCTGCCCTTAAAATCTGTAACACTTATTCATTAACACCCTGTATACGCAATTATAAGTATAATTATATAGAATTACAGTTATTGTTTTTTAAGTATTTTTAACACTTATAGAATATTCTGGAGAACATGATGTACACCAAAAAGCGTTCCACTATTTATTGTAAGAGTTTATTTTGTCAGATATTATGGAAAATACACAAAAATCTTTTAAAAAAACTGAAAAATTAAAAAAAAATGTTCTCGAAATATTAAAAATGTTAAAAAAAAATCTACCTTGCAACTTCCAGCTAATTTCTGACAACAAAATGTAGTTTTTTTGTCGTTTTCATTTCCTCAATCTTAAAATGTTATTTTCAAAATTGATTAATTCTTCTTGTTTAAAAAAAGAGAAAATGTTTGAAAAGCTACAACTAAACGCGTTTAGCGGTTTTGATGTGCGAGGCAGCATTTGACGAAATTTTTTGAGTATTAAAAATGATATTTTAAGTGTTTAATCAGTTATTTAAAAAATCTCAAAGTTATTGTGAAAATCACTTGTTTCAAAATATTTTGACAACGATATCTCAGGAACGAATAATTTTTTAAACAGCATTCGACGTCATTTTTTATTCCCAAAAAACATCGTTGTAGAAAAATAAAACTAAAATTTTGAGCGAGCTGAAACAATTTTTACCTGTTCTGTGCATGTCAAAAATAAGCAAAATATTTCAAGCCTGTGCAGGTTATTTAAAAACGTAGAATATTGTCATAATCAAACTAAATTTATCCCTTTAAAATATTGGTTAGTTACACAATAATATTCGTTTTCATTCTGTAATCGTTTACACAAGTAAACTTAGATGAAAAAAATAATTCATATTGCAATAGAATATATAGAAAATTTTCTTGAAATAATTTGTACTGCAAAACCTAGAAAATCCTTTCATAAATAGAGTTCTGAGTATTTAAGTGGTTTGAAACTTGGCAAAAAAATGCTATTTGGCTCCTTGAATTTGTCATTCAGTTAAATGATTCTACGATATTTTATTATTATTTATATATTCCATAGAAATATAGAGTTATTTCTCATTATAATATAATTAATTGATTTTTGATTTCTTTATTTTTACGACAAGATTTTCGCATTAAGATTTTTGATTAAAACGTGAATTCAAGCCAAAGAAAACAGCGATGTCATGAGGTATTTTGATGTGTGTTTTAACTACATTAAAAAAAACTTGAAGATGTGATAATTTGTATGTAATTAAAATGCCAGGCACATTTAATTTTTTAAAGGTATTTTTAAATTATTTATTATTATTGTAAATGGCGTTACATATTAATATTTATTTAATTGAATGGGTAATACTGGGACTAATTCTCGAAGTCGAAATGTTCATTAAAAATGTGAGTTAAAACCATTCGTGGGGTAACAGATAAACTAAAGGGATCTGGATCTGGAAATTTGGGGAGTGACGAGCTAGTGCTTTGCCAACACTGAGGCCATGTATGGCCCATTGTGCATCCTCCCGTGTGTAGGGATATCCTCACCTCACGCTGTCACCAGGCCTAGTGATTTAAAATAGGTGATGAGGCTCCCGAGGAGGATCTCCCTGACATCGGCTGGTGTAAGCCAGCACTCGCCCAACACGGATCTTTTAATTTCAGAAAAAGCAGAGCAGTCATACATTATATTTTCTACTGTTTCCTCTTCTGGTTCGCAGCCTATGCATGGCGGCGATTCTGCTAATTTCATCCTAAAGAGATGTTGTCGCAATTGACAGTGACCTGTTAAGATTCCTTCAGTTGTTCGGAGATTTTGTCTGGTCAATGCCTTAAATTTTTTTGCTGTTTCCTTGCCAGGATAAGATAATAACTCTCTGCCCAGTCTACAGTTCGTAGTTTCATCCCAGCACTGTATAAGGTTTTGGCGAGAGTGCTGTTTGATAAGGTCCACAACAGCTGACAATGTTAGCTTGGAAGATGGGCGAAGGCTAACATATTTGTAGCACGCAGCCCTCCTTTATAAATTGTTCGCAATGTGGTTGCCTTTAGAGTTTCCATGTCCTTTGATCCAGCTCAGATTAACCACGTTATTCTGGCTGGCCTCAGTTATAGACTGGTGACATTCTAGAAATCAACTTGAAGTGATACGTGGTCTATTCAAGGCCAGTAGTGCTTGTCGGCAGTCTGTGTAAATATCTACATTCCTGCCTGTGATGTTTCTATTGATTAATTCTTTTGCAGCTTTGGTTATGCCTGTGAGTTCTGACTAAACCACACTTGGCAAGCTATCCATAGCCCATTTCATTTTTAGGTTTAAGGATCTAGAGTAAATTCCACATACCGCACCTTGCTTCGTTTTTGATTCATCCGCATAGGCGCTAAGACTGTTCACTACGTTGAGGTCTGCAGTCTTGTTTATTAATATTTTGTAGGGTTTCTCAAAGACAAATCTCGGTGCGACGGCATCCGTGTCTGCCTTTAAGAATGGTATCACCTTTATCGATTCCCTCCACAGACTGTCCCTATGGATGCCAGTCCCTACAGCGGGTTTGATACCAACTGTGCAAAAGCATACCATGGTCATCAATGCTACCTCCTTAAGAAATATATCAAGGAGGGTGAGACCGAGTATGACTGGTCGGTGTGCTTTGCATGGCTACTATTACAAGAAAGCATGCTGATCTTTGGATTTGGTTAATTTTTTTGATAGCTGTCGTTTGTTTTACTTACGGCCACCACACGACAGCACCATATGTTAGCATACGTCTTATGATTGCCGCGTAGATCCACATGGTGACCTTGGGGGATAATCCCTGTCCTATGGTTTGGCGGCATTGCTCATAAGATATAAATGCTTGTTTAACTCTGCTTTCTATGTGTAAGTTCCACGTCAGCTTGCTGTCAAGGCTATATAACACCTAAGTATTTCACTCTGTAGCAAAGCTTAATTTAACGTTTAAAAGATTGGGTGTGTTTCAGCCCATAGCTTTAATTTTCTTCGTGAAGAGAATCATTTCTGTCTTTATGTGGTTAATAGACAGCGATTGCTCTTTACACTATGTCTTTAAAGTTTTGAAAGCCACTTGCATTCTCTTGCATAGGGTGCTTTCAAACTTTCCCATTGACAGACTTACAATGTCGTCTGCTTAGGATACTGTATAGATTTTGTCATGTTTATTAAGGTGGTGAATTAGGCTGAACAATGTTCCACAGTAGAGGTGATAAAACCCCTCCTTGTGGACAGCCCCTCGTAACCTTGCCCCGTAACTTGACGTCATTTACAGTTATTTCCATTGCACGTATGAAGAGCAAGCTAAGAATCCATCCGCTTACTGTTGTAGGTACATTTCGGTTAGTAAGCGAGTGCATTATTTTAGGGAACGTGGTTTTATCGAAAGCTCCTTCGATATCTATGAATACGCTCAGGGTGGACTCTTTCCTGTCCAATGATCGCTTGATCTGACCAACCACAAGATGTAATGCAGTATCGTTGGATTTCCCTGTTGTGTATGCATGTTGATTGGGATGCAGTGGTTTGGTGTTAAGCGTTTTAAATAAGAATAATGTAAGGCTAATAGGTCGGTAAGCTTTTGGAATGAAGTAATCCATTTTCCCAGGTTTTGGTATGAAGACAACCTTTACTTCTTTCCACATCTTCTGTATGCAATTCAGAGCTAGGGAAGCTCTTAATATTTCCACTGGGTTGGGAAGGAGCTCCTCCAAACACTTATTATATCTGACACTTCAGATGCCAATGCTGCATAAAATCAGCGTCACCCATAATACTCTTCAGAAAAAGACCATATTTTGAACGTGTCTTCCATAAGAGACGTTCCTTCTTCTTTACATTCCATAATCCAAACAAACAATCATGCATAACCAGCTCATCTAATATTTTGCCAGTTTATAGTTTAGAAATTTATGTAGCTACGTTACTCATTATTGATACAATTATTTTATATAATATTGAAAAATATGAGAAATCATGTAAGGCCAAAAAAATTTTTGAAAATTATATGTTCAAAGTATAAGAAATTTTATGATTATTCAAAAACATGGTGTAAATATTCACTTGCTAGTGTCTTTTAAGTTTAAGTTTCGTTGTTCGTCGTTATATACTGTTTACCAATTTTTAGATAAATGTTAATGTTATTCAGTAAGTTCCACAATTCCAGACTTTTTTTAAGTAACAATTTTATTTATTGTCACTGTGATGGGTTAATTGTGAGTCAATATAGTGTCTTTTGCTTTAGACGCCAAAACCGTTACAATACGTACCAATTTCTTTTTTCATCAAATCATCGCAAAATTATGAAAAACATTTATAATTTAAATATAAAAACATTAAATATTCAATTAACACAAAAAATAGTTTGGGTATATTTTCAATTAAAAAATGAAAATCAGTTCCCCTCTTCACTGCCCCATACCTCCTCATCTGAACTCTCTGCTATAGATCTATGACTATGGTGTCTTTTTTTGTCGTATGCGATAAGCTTTGTAAAATTATCTTGAGTCAATTTTTCTGTGTGCTTTACACAATTAGATCAAACTTCTACTAGTAGCATCGTTCCTTACTTTTTTGACTGCTGTTTCTCCATGTCCATTTTCTCCAATGTGACAATCATAGTACTGTTTACAAATTACCCAAACCAACTCTATCCGATTATACTGACAGTAAAATGGAGGTAGCCGTAATACCTGATACATATAATCTTGCAGTTTTTCGTATATAACGTACTTGACGTTTTGTGGCTTGTACAAGCAACAAAGACTTTTCTACAGAAAGCTTTTACAAAATTATTTTATTTTGCTTGTTACCATTTCTGTAACTAAGAATCGTAAGGCAACTTTTCTTCCAGAGTGATATGGTATGAAGCACGATCCATAATAATTAAAGATTTTAGCATTGGTGCGAGCTTCAAGTTTATACGAAAATTTACACCGTTTAAACAGGCGTCAGAAACTTGTATTAGAAGCGTTGTATATATGCTTATTTTTTAGTTCTTCATTGAGAAATGGAATTGTAACGTGTTGAACTTTTATTTTGTTATGTCAAATACAAGTTTTAAAATACTATTCCAGGCATTTTCGTTATTGCACTAATCAAAAGTTTCTAAAATTGTTAGTGTGGTTTGACATCTAAGAAATATTAGATAATACCTAATTACTATTAAATTCAACCCTTTAACAACGAGCCGTACATGATGGATACTGGAAACTAGTTAAGGCTTTCGTATTGAATACTTTGTATCTACCAGTGGAACTAGATCCAGTTACACAGGTGCTGAAATATAAAACAAACGTCCTCATTTAAAATTCTAACTTGCCTGTATCTGAGAGAGATGTAACTTTACATCGAGTATGATTTCCGCCATCGGCCAACATTTGTGAAATAGATTTCAAAACATTTTGCATTATTTTATTGGAGTTTCACGGCACTTCTTAATACAAAAATATTTTTAACAATTTTTTTTATTAATTTTGTTATTAGGATCAGGATTACCTATATGGTCAAATTAAAAATTTGAGTTCAGGACCCAAAAATAAGAAAAAAGTTTCCTATGGAATAATATCCGGAAACGCTTCGTTAAATAGTTATGCCCCTCTAAATAGGGGGGTTGAAATTAGGTTTTTAATTTTTTACTCAAAGATAGAAAAAGCTAAAAATTTGAACTTTGGTAAATATTTTGTACTGGTAGAAACACTTCTACTAATATTTTTTGACAGCAGCCTACTAGATATTTTTCGTCTTGTTACGATAATAATTTTTTAAATCAGTAATAGTGCGGTTTTGAATATTTTATTTTTTTAATCAAAAACGATTAGTTTTATTAAAAAACTTTAGGAGTAAAAAAATGTTCTAAATATATTAGTTTATACAGGGTGTATTTTTTTATGATAAAAATTTAACAAGTATAAAAGTTCTAGTAAAAAACGAATTAAGGGTTGCTAATCTTACCCTTTTTGATAATAGGGGATGATTAAAAAAAATTCTTTTGAAGTGTTTCTACCAGTACAAAATATTTGCCAAAGTTCATATTTTTGGCTTTTCCTATCTTTGAGTAAAAAATTAAAAACCCAATTTCAACCCCCTTATTTGGAGGGGCATAACTATTTAACGAAGCGTTTCCGGATATTATTCCATAGGAAACTTTTTTCTTATTTTTGGGTCCTGAACTCAAATTTTTAATTTGACCATATAATCCTGAAACACCCTGTATAACCGGTATAAATAGTAAATATCAGGACAGTCAAGAACAGCTCTGGGTTATTGCCTTAGGTAAAACAAAACCACAACTTTAGTGATATTTAATACAATAATCACAATTTATAAAAATAACTTTTTATAGTAGAAAGTTTTTTTTACTGATTTATAGGTCACATTTGTATATTATGTGGGAGTTTTGTAATTGATTTAAAATTCATATCAACCTAAAATTGTGTCAAAATCTCTATTTATATGCCTAAACACACTTGAAACATGCATTGTCATCCAGTTCTAAGCTATCCTGAAAATTTCAGAGCACTAGGGGGCGTCCATAAATTACGCGAGGTGTTCAGAGGGAGGAGGGGGTCAAGCTTAATCTTTCTAAATCTCACTTGGGGGAGAGGGGGGGTTTTACCAAATATCACGTAATTTTTTTTTTCAAGTAGCAAACGGTGTAAAGTTACGTAAAAGTAAAATTAAATTAAAGTACAAAAATGCTTGTGGTGTAGAGAAAAATGTCACCCTGTAAACAAATTGCTTCTACCGAATTAGTCATACCACTTCTTTGAGAATTCGAAACTTGGATTGTAAAAGCAACCCTCGCATTGTCTGTGCAGTTATTTTTATATATTTATAGTTACTATAGTCCGTCATCTGTTTCTTGCAATAAAAATTACAATACCAATTAGGGTTTCCAAAAGGAAAGGTTGACTAGTTAGGAGACAAGGCAAAGAAAGTTTTTTTAAAAAGACACTTGGTTAGTGGCACTCACGGGTAGCACTTCTACTTCCATTTTTATATGGTTGTTATCGTTGTTGAAAATAAAAACGTAAAAATATTAAGTTATTTTACCCACCACACGAGCATACCTGATGCTTCTAGAATGAAAATACGGCGAAATTTCCCACAATAGTGTTTGTCGTATTTGTCCAAACCCCGCAGAGTAGCACCACTGTGGCTACTGCTCATGGACTGAATTATAATAAATATTATTGATTTTTAGTATCAAATAATAGTCATTGCTAGTTTTTAAAGTAAAAGTAATGTAACAAATTATGTTCTTGTATTTTTTTTAAATACAACGCGATTACAGTTAAAATACCAGTTTTTTTAAAATCTCACGTGAGATTTGGGGAGGGGGGAGGGAGTTAGGGAAAATCTTATGAAATCTCACCAGAGGGAGCGGGGGGGTCGAAAAATCCAGAAAAATGCCTCACGTAATTTGTGGACGCCCCCCTAGATGGTCGGGAAATAGGTTTAAATTCGATTACAAAATCCCAGAATGACTAACACCAAGACAAAGAGAAAGACAAAGAACACGACAAAATTATAAAAACTTTCTAATATAGGGAATCCTAATAACTTTTTTTTAGTGTTTACAAAGATATAAAAATTATCATAAACAGTGCTTCAAAATTCAAGTTTCTCATTAAAATTGATTTATCACCTTTCATCTCTTATTTGGGGATCTTCTTAAAATTAAAAATATTTAAATTTTAAAATAACTAATACTTATATTATTTATGCATTGATTCTAATAGATTTTTAAAAGGTTTTTGCTTTCCTTTTTTAGGACAGTAGGATTGTGGTCCCTTTATGTAATAGAATAAAAGCCTATTAAGCTTTTACATACAGAAGGTTCCAAGTGGCCAAAGAATTTGGACAAATCTTTTATAGCAGGGTAGCTTTTTCAGCCACATCGCAATCTTCATTAAACCATGGCTTCTGTTTGGCTTTCAAGCGTTTGGTGAAGTGAGGAATGTAAGCTTTCATGGCACACTGAATGATTTCAGTTATACCGTTGCAAACTGCCGATGGATCTTCGTTGATAAAGCAGACAGGATTCCAGGAAAAAGTTGCAATGTATTTCTACCATTCTTCTAGAACCATATTTCCAAGATTAGCAAACTCTGTGATAAACAAATTAAATAGGTATAGAAATTTTTAACATTTGTCTATCTAGCTTTAACAATAAAATAAAAAATCAGTGATAATCACCTATTTTGATTCACGGACATTTTCGCTATTTTAATTATTATTATTATTATTAATTATTTTAACCCACTGACTCTTTATAATATACTGAATCTGAGCAAGATTTTTAAAATATATAGGTACTAGTAAACGATTATTTGAGATATCTCCCATGGGATTTTTAAAATTTTAGAAAGTATACAAACAAGAATATATTAAATGATTTTTTTTTCGGTTTCTTCTTAATGTTATTAAATATATTCTTGTTTGTATACTTTCTAAAAACTTTCAATAATTTTCGATTGTCGATTTGAAAAAATCTTCATGCTATATGTACTTAAGGAGAAAGTGAGTAAGTGTAACATGTGACATGAGTTGTATTTAATGACCAAAAACCAAGTTGATGGCTAAGCGTTCATAGCTTAGTTGTTATAGCATTGGCGCGTAGAGCCAAAGGTTTCGGGTTCGAGTCCTGCTGGATGTGACATTTTTCCAATCTCTTTTTAATGTCATTTAATATATTCTTGATTGTATACTTTCAAAAATTTTAGAAATTTTAAATTTTACATAAATGTATAAGTAGATATCCTTTATTCGAATCATTTGCTGAAAAAGCTGCATCATTTTGAAGTAATTTTAGCTACTATGCAGGTAGCACAATTACTTAGATGCTGCGATTTCTTAGATAGCAAAATGAATAAACGGTATTTTTTTAAATCGTAAGTGACTAATATGCTATAACTCATAAATATCTAAATATGTGACACATACAGCATCTGAGCTGACAGTTTATGTATAATTCTAGTTTGTCACTATCTGGAATTCATTTTTTCTCACCGTTGGCAATCTAAATATAAACAGAAATAGTCACCTAGTCATCTATGATGGTCCGAAAAACACGACGCACCTATTTATAATAACATACGTAATAGTTAATACGAAAGCGCTTCTGTATGTAGGTGAGAGACATAACTCCAGTAGATAATGGTTTCATAACTTTGAATGGAAATTGCTTTTTAAATGTAAACTATCGAATGTAAATATTATTTTTTATAGTAGGTATCTGAATATAAATTCTGCCCATAACCGTTAATTGTGTTTTAAAATCAGTGGATTTTAGAAAATATCCCAATTAACATAATTAATTTAATAAATGCAATATAGATTTTAATCAATTATAAATAAAGATTATAAAGTCAGTTATGAAAGTTATTTGCCATTTTCATTTTCTTCAAAACTAATAGATGCATGAATATAGCAACAAAAAAGTAAAAAAAAAAGAAAATTTGAGCATAATTTTTAACATTTTGTTTGATAAAAAAATACTACACGTTTTGAAGTAAATGCTTAGTGTAAAGTATCATTTCTGCCAACAGGAAAGTTTGAAAGCACCCTATGCGACAGAATGCAAGTGGCTTTCAAAACTTTAGAGACATAGTGTAAAGAGCAATCGCTGTCTATTAACCCAAAAAAGACAGAAATAATTCTCTTTACGAAGAAAAAGAAACCTAGGGGCTTAAACACACCCAGTCTTTTTAACGTTAAATTAAGTTTTGCTACAGAAGTGAAATACTTAGGTGTTATCCTTGACATCAAGCTGACGTGGAACTTACACATAGAAAGCAGATTTAAAAAAGCATCTACATCTTATGAGCAATGCCGTCGAACCATAGGACAGACCTGGAGATTATCCCCAAGGTCACCATGTGGATCTACAAGGCAATCATAAGACCTATGCTAACATATGGTGCAGTCGTGTGGTGGCCTAAAGTGAAACAAACGACAGCTATCAAAAATTAAACCAAATCCAAAGATCAGCATGCCTTCTCGTAACAGGAGCCATGCGAAGCACACAGACCAGCGCAATGGAAGTCATACTCGGTCTTACACCCCTTGATATATTTGTTAAGAAAGTCGCATTGATGACCATGGTACGCTTTCGCACGGTTGGTATTAAACCCACTGTAGGGACTGGCACCCATAGGGACAGTCTGTGGAGGGAATCGATAAAGGCGGTACCACTCTTACAGCCAGACACAGATGCCGTCGCACCAAGATTTGTCTTTGACAAACCCTACAAAATATTAACAAACAAGACTGCAGACCCCAACGTAGTGAACACTCTAAACGCCTATACAGATGGATCAAAAACAAAGCCAGACCCCAACGTAGTGAACGCTCTGAGCGCCTATACGGATGGATAAAAAACAAAGCAAGGTGTAGGATGTGGAATTTACTCTAGATCCTTGAACCTAAAAATAAAATGGGCTATGGATGGCTTGTCAAGTGTGGTTCAGTCAGAACTACCAAGCTAACATTGCCCGCTGTCGTGGACCTTATCAAACAGCACTCTCACCAAAACTTTATACAGTGCTGGGATGAAACTACAAACTGTAGACTGGCCAGAAAGTTATAACCTCATCGTGGCGAGGAAACAGCAAAAACAATTAAGGCATTGACCAGACAAAATCTCCGAACAGCTGTGTGAATCTTAACAGGTCACTGCCAATTGCGACAACATCTCTTTAGGATGAAATTAACAGAATAGCCGCTATGCAGAGGCTGCGAACAAGAAGAGGAATCAGTAGAACATATAATATATGACTGCTCTGCTTTTTCTGAAATCAGAAGATGCGTGTTGGGCGAGTACTGGCTTACACCAGCCGATGTCAGGGAGATCCCCCTCGGGAGCCTCATCACCTATTTTAAATCACTAGGCCTGGTGACAGCCTGAGGTGAGGATATCCCTACACACGGAAGGATGCACAATGGGTCATATGTGGTCTTAGTGCTGGCTGAGCACTAGCTCGCCCCTCCCCAAATTTCCAGATCCAGAGAGTATTATTTCTAATAATATTGTAACAAAATATCCGACTAGGGAAAGGATCATTACATGAAAGACTCTTTCTAGGTTATTCGAGAATGTTCTCTCACTTTCTAGTGTGTATTATTTAAGTTCGATTTATGTTTCGCGTTCATTCTAGAATGTTCTTTTGTTTTATATAAGGGGATGTATGGACAGTTAAGGGGAGTTCAAATTGTAGTTCATTGTATTGGCAATCAGTTTAGACGTTAACCAGCAGAGTTCTGTGTATCTTTACAATTTTGTGGATAAATTGTGTTAAAGTCCCCATAAGTGTTTTAATATTTTTAAGCTAATTTCGTTACTACTCAAATCCACAGACATTTTTACTTATTTAAAAATGAGTACAGTTAGGAACCTTTGAAATATTAAACACATAGTAAAAATAAGGTAAAATGACTTACGGGAATGATAGATCCTTAAACACTTTAAACACTTTAAAAAACCTTGTTTCAACAGTTGTTAACAAAAACAAAAATCACTTTAATTAGTAATTACAAACTGTCTCTCTTGTCATACTTACAAAATAAAAGAGTGGCATTTTACTATCTTTGCAACTTTGTGATTTATATTTGTACGCTAAAGAATTATAATTTCTTATGTACGGTTTCAAAGAGCAACGCACTTTCTTTCCGCTAAAAATATTTAAAAAAAATGTTTTCTAGATTACCATCAAGATATATATTTCTTTTTGAGAAATGGTTTTCCTAAACTTAACTTCCAAAATAAAAGTTATATACGCAATATCATTAAAGGGTAAAGGTGAAAGATGACCTAAAATTTTAAAGGCTAACTCCCTATTACTCCGTCTTAAGAGCTCCTATAGAGCTACTTTGGAGACACTTGAAAAGAAACTTTGCCAGCTAAAAACAAACTTCAAAACTAAGTGCATCTGTGATAAAGTTGATAGAAAGTGAAGTCGCTGCTGAAGTTGCATTAAACATGTTAAACAACTATAGCGAAAATACTAACAGGTATTTTCCAATCTAATTAAATTATAAATGTGAACACTTGTGATGACTATGAGATCGATACTGATATTGATACTTAAATGTAATTATTATTATGATTTATACCTTTTTTAATTTGTACTATAATAAGTTTATATTATACTTATCAATAAATTAATAAGTAAATTAAAACCTTTCAATTTAAATTTTTAAGAATAGTATTCTTTTATTGGGTTCCAAAAACAGCATCTTTGCTTTTATGCCACGGTTCAGTAAAATAATTGAAAGAGCAGTCGACACCTGCTGGTAAGATATAGATCTTATTACGGCCCTGAGATTAAAAGTGTCTGCTGTTAAGATTAGACATTCCGCACGATTTTAGGAAAGGAAAATACATAAGTACAAACGTCTTTTTTGTATGTATGTTCGAAATCTGGAGAACCTGCGTGTATTATCCATAAATATAACCAAGTTAGCTGCATTTATTTGTGATAAGAAGCAGATTTGTATTTTATATTTTTGCCGATAATTATCTTATGGTTCCATGACAAAACAGAACTTGACAAAACAGAACATGACAAAACAGAACATGACAAAACAGAACAAGATAAAACAAGACACTGACAAAACAGAACACAGACAAAACAGAACGTAGACAAAACAGAACACAGACAAAACAGAACACAGACAAAACAGAACAAAGACAAAACAGAACACATGCAGACAAAACAAAAGAGGTAATTAATATTTATATATTATTATTATATATACAGGGTGGACAAGTTAAAAGTTTCACTCTCCCCTTAAATTATTCAATTTTTTTTTGTTTGAAAGTGAGGCAAGTACTTTTTCATATGCGATTGTAAATTATTTGACGTTATTTTTGCTTCCGGTTCTTACAAAAACAAATCGAAGATTTCTGCCCATTGGTAAATGGCAACCCTCTTTTTTATTTGTAATATTTTCCTGTCATTTTGTCAGATAAAAAAAATCTGATTGGGTTATTAGTTAAATGGAACAGTGAACAGTGACTTAAATTAAACAAATAGCTCAAATTTGTGATTTTCTGTTATTTTCGTAAAAACAAGTTAAGGTTAGTGAAACTTTTAGGTGGACCACCCTGTTTACTTAATTTAAGTTTCTACTGGAATCAGAATTAAAAGATTTAATGGATGAATTTTTATTATATATTTATTATCATATACATCAAAATGCTATTGAAGATTGGCTATACGGCGTAGAAATCCTAATTTATTTTCTTCATGTTGATAACCTTGCACAACTGTTGCCACTTGATATTTTTTATTTCTCACTTCTAAGCGACCTGTAGCAGCATTGGCTAATAATAACCGCTGGCAAGCTATATCTCGCCTTAAACCATCTAGTATATTCCATATACTAGGATGACTATAGTGGAAGATTGAATTTAAGGCATTATGAAAACCTTCGCAACAGTTTGTTGTTTTCGGACATTTCTCAGCAGCAGCTTCATGATGATTCCAGATTCCAATAGGAAATTGTGGTAATATTCCTGCAGCTCCTTCGATATAAGTTGAAAAAATAGGTGAGAACTTCATTATAATTATCCTCATCCGGAAATGACGCAGCTACTTCGTCAAACACAGTTCTTACATCTGCTATCGGAACAAAGGAAAGAGCAGGTAGCGCTTTAAGTTTCAGCTTCATGTGAACGTCAGATTCATACACCTGTTTTTAGCCAACGCTGTTAATTTTTCTTATCACACTTTGGGTGAGGTGGAAATAACACCCTTTTACTTCTGCTTGTGGGAAAGCAACTCTAGCAGCAGACATACACGCTTTTTCGAACCCACACAATAAACATTACTTTCCATCAAATCTGATTAGCACACCGGCTTCTTATATAGTGTGTCCCAAAAGTTTATTCCACACTTATTTCCTAAACCAAAAATATCTTGAAGAAATCCTGAAATAGGTCGATTTCTATTTTTAATTTCCGATATTGATCCACATGGAAGTAATAATATATCCACTTTTTTAATGCAATATATATACTATAACGTTCTGTTTTGTCCTTGTTCTGTTTTGTCCTTGTTCTGTTTTGTCCTTGTTCTGCTTTGTCCTTGTTCTGTTTTGTCCTTGTGCTGTTTTGTCCTTTTTCTGTTTTGTCAGTGTTCTGTTTTGTCTTGTTCTGTTTTGTCATGTTCTGTTTTGTCATGTTCTGTTTTGTCAAGTTCTGTTTTGTCCGGTTACGTTATCTAATATACCATAGAAAAAAAACTCTTTTCATTTTCCCTATGTATTATACTTACTGGCGTAAAAACGTTTTAACTACAAAAGAGGTTATAATACCAATACAACCAAATTATAATTAGATGGAAACTGTATAGTAATATTTTGAAAACCTTGTTTATAAATCTATTTAATGAAGATTATTTACAATTACTAAACGTTGTTATTAAAAAAGTATATGTTTATTTACTTAACATATATCCTAAACTTCTGGTAATTGTAAGCAACATTTTAATATTTTGCTGTACTGAACTTATTACTTTATAGCTATCAACAATATCGTTTTAGAAATCGTTTATAAACTCATAAAATTAATGTAAACATTGGCGCCCACATTAAAAGAGGCTTGGTGTGAATGTAACAAATTTTATGCTGTTCGCAAAATTTTGTAAATAATGACTCAAAACAAAATAAAACATTATTACTTTTCTACTAAATAAGAAACTTACTGAGTTTCAAATGACACTTTTTTAATGAAATTATTGCTATCAACTGAGAATCTAAAAAGCCATAAAAACAATTCATAATAGCGATGTTTTGCTCTATAAGTATCACATTATTGAGAAGGTAATTTTATGAAGGTAATTTTATAACCTTGCAATCTTTGTTAATTTTGAAAATTTTCTCATTTGTTTCTAGAACTACTTGTTTTAAAGACAAATTATTGCGGAGAAAAACCGAAAAGTATACATAAATCAGTCTTTAAAAAATAAGTTAAATTTTATTAGAGAAATTTTTACTATATCAAGGTACTTTAGTTTTATTCTCTACAATTGCGAAATGTGGAATTTGTTGGTCAATTTGTTAAAAAATAACTGCGTAAAATATGCTAAATATTTTATTAAAATCCTATTTATGCAGGCAATTTTACCTCATTTTATGAACCACTAAAGGATAATTTCTGATTCGAAAAGAGACGGTGTTAAAAAGTAAAAAATCTTTCTCCCAAAGCTTTTGACAGATATTGCAAGAGACCTAATTTTTCACCCCTTAATAAAAAAAAAGAAATATATGTCATAGGATTATCTGCTAATCAAATATGCTCTGTTATTGGAACAGTGTTGTTAAAAATACTTTTAAAAATGTATTTAAATATAAATACAAATACTTTTCAAAAAATGTATTTAAATATTTATTTAAATACTTTCTTGAACAATGTAGTTAAATACAAATACTTCTTCTTTGCATTTAAAAGTATTTAAATACTTTAAATACTTTGCAACATTTTTTTAAGTAAACAGTGTTCGTATACTGTTAAGTGATTCTACTTCTGGATTACTTAAAAAAAAGTAACAATAGATTTTTAATTAGTTTATTTTTATTTAAGAACACACTGGTACATACTGTATCTACTTACTACTACTACTTACAAATAGGTTTTAAAAACTATTTACATATTATCTAAGCTTCTTAAAAGTAATAAATTTTCAAAATGCTCATCGGACAGCTTATTTCTTTGGGGAGTTAATATTTGTCCACCTTCACTAAACATCCTCTCAACAGGAGCCGAGGATGGCAAAATTACATTGTACTTATGAAACATTTTTAGGATAGTTGGATACATTTTTAGGGTACAAATGTCTTTTATGGGCGACTTTAAATAAGCTAATATTTCGATAAGAGCAGAATTTTGCGATACATCAGTATCGTTACGTTTTCCATAAAATCAAATAAAATAGTGTCTTGGTGTAAAGAAGACTGTTTTGACTCGTTAATCTCGTTATTGTTATTGCCGACAAATAATTTGTTTACTTCAGTGATTAGCAAATCTTTAATAAACGAAAATTTGTCTTCTTCTTTATCTTTACTAACCCAGTTTAATTTAAATAATGGTAATGAACATGTACTAAATATATACGGTCTAGCTACTTCCTCTTTAAAATCTAAAATTTTATTAAATCTAGTTATCACACTTGTAATTATGGAATCTCTTAAAACAGAACAATACTTTAAATTGACTAACTTTTCCTCATTATGTAAAACTTGAAAAATTGTTGGTAAAACGAAGCCCAAATATGATTGTTTTTCTTTTTGCAAAAAATCAATAGCTATAGCTAATGCTTTTAAAACTAAAGAATATTCACTTAAAAATTCTAGTTCGACTGTTTTTAAAGTAGGTTTACTTAGCGCAGCGCAAATTTGATCGAGGTATACTTTAACTGAAAGTATATTTGAAACAGAATCAAATAATGAATTCCAACGTGTTGGACATGGCACGTTTAATTTAATTTGGCAAATATTTTCCACCTCATCTGATGCTTTAGTAGATCTACTAACTGCATTCCAAATTGCTGTTAGTTTACCAAAAACGCTGTAATATATTTTTTTTATAAAAGGAGTAGTGGTCTGAATAGTTGTTTGAATGTCTGTTGTAGCAATTAAACTAAGTGTATGGGAACAACACCTAAATTGAGTTGGTAAAGATATTATGTCATCAAATTTAGTTTCAAGAAATGTTATCTCAGAAAAATTTATATCAACAATCTCCACATCATCCGTATCATTTTCCAACTGGGAGTGAAATCCGGTATCATTTACTTTGTCCATACCTTGGTCCATACATGCAAAAACCTTAAATGCTTTACTAAAATTAGACGCATTATCTGTCATCGTACCTGCTATTTTATCAACTGCGATATTATAAAAATTATGTATATCATTTAAAATTCTACGGATTTCCAAATGGGTATGTGAAAATTTTATTCGTTTACATGCAAAAAAAAAGATTCTCTGCAAAGAGTTTCGTTATTTAAAATGTGAGCTGTTACACCAAAAAAACTTTTGTTATTTTTTGACCAAATATCAGCAGTGGTACACACAAATTGCGAATTTGCTAATATGCTTGAAACTCTAATTTTATGTTGTAAACTGCGATTTTCCACTTGTTTCGCTAATGTCTGACGACATACTGGCAAAAATGCACCGCCTGATATGCCTTCTACCATATTCCGAAAGGCTGGTTTGTCGACCGTTGATAGGTTTCGCATTTCTTTAACGATGTAAATTAACACCAATTCGTTACACTAAAAAAACATACAAAAGAGAATAATAGTAATCTTAAATTTAAAACATAAATAAATAGCAATTATACCTTTTCTTTAGAAATAATTTTTCTGCTTCCTCCTGCAGCAGCAGCCAATTTAAATGGATTCGTATCAAGTTTTTGTAGTTTACTTTGGTGAGGTTCTGATTTAATATCATCTATGGTCCGTTTCTTAGATGTTCTTGACGTAATCCCACTTATTTTGGATATATGATCCGCATGCTTCCTCTAAAAAACGCATTTATATGATGAATTAATAGGCTAAGTATTGAGATCTTAACAGGCAGTCCAGATAGGACAAAGACATTAAAAACGTGTTGGCCTCCAGAAACACTAAATTTATTTTAGACTCTTATTTTTCCATTAAAAAATTAATTAATTAAAATGATCATAATAAAATTCTATATGTATTTAAGCTATTGTGGCCTCTTTAATCACAAAAAATAATAAGTTCATTGGCTTGCGTTAAAGATATTTCAATGTATAATTACATAAATTTTTGAAACCCATACGTTAAAAGAGGGTTTAAATGATAAAACATTTAAAAATGTCATTTTTATATGAAATTTTTGCAAATTTACTTATTAAAATAAAGTTAAATAAAATATTCTCAACTGATGTATTCCTACATATCCACGCAAATTGAGGGAAAGTACCATGTGTGACAACACACCACTAGTTGGAATGTGAATATTGTTATAAATATTCCTAAGATAAATAACAAAATTAAAATAGTTTGTTTTATACTTACTCGAACATGTGTTAAAAAATTTGTAGTGGCTTTCAATGAACCATTGTAAGTTTTATTAGAACCAACACATAATAGACATTTGGCTGTAATCCAATAATTGGAGTAATCAATTTTTATCCCTAGGTCCAAAAAATGCTGCTTTATGGCAGCTCTTTAAGTTTATGATTTTTCTATTGGGCAATCCTGTTAATATTTTCATAAAATTCAAGATAGTTTATTCATTATTAATTATTAGTGTCATCTATTAAACAGTGTCCAATTTTTAACAATTATATTCCAACACCAGTGTTTTAAAAGTTTCACTACTATACAGTAGATGGAACTACATATAGTGTATTCAGTATAAAAATGTTACATATTTTTAACTTCCCGCTAAAAAAAAATTAAATTTTTTTTTAAAATCAGGAAGTTATTGGTTTCACCCCGTTTTTCGAAAATCGAGTTTTCATCGGATCTCAACGTTTTGAGGTCTTAGGAACTTCCCCTGACTATTTTTACGAGGGTGTCTGTATGTCTGTATGTACGTGTGGATGTGTGTGTGTGTGTGTGGATGTATGTAAACCTCTTATAACTTTTGAACGGCTTGACCGATCGGAATGAAATAAAAAGCATTTAAAAGAGTTCCATCTAACTTAGATTCCCTGTAAGTTTGAACCGATTCAAACCGGTAGATTTCGAGAAATTTCAAAATAACCGAAAAAAACAATTGGTAAAAATGATGTTTTTTGGGCATATCTTTTTGGCTATTGCATCGATCAATTTCATAACCTAATCAGCTCTCAAGCTTAAAAAGCCACGTCAAATGCCGTTTTGCAAATTAAAATCGGTTGATTCGTTCGTGAGATATCGTTGTCGAAAAATTTCAAAAAAAAGTTTTTTTTTTCAATAACTTAGAAATTTTTTGACTAACCGATTTTGCACTCCCGGTAACGCTTTTAGGTCTCAAAAAACTGCGTGCAATGCCATCTTGAACATCAAAATCGAATAAGGCGTTATAAAATTTATGGCTTTTTAAACATTTCAAAAAAAGTCAAAAACGTCAAAATACGTCACGTTACTATAGCTTTGCGGTTAAAACCAGCGGGAAGTTCCAAGGATGGCCTTTAAGGTCAACCTCTTTTCGAATTTTTTTTTATTAAAACTAGATAAATAGCAAAATTATACAAGTTTTTTAATATTTCCATTTGGAGAATGTTTAATTTGCTACTCTAATTTCTTTGTTATTATTCCTAGAAAATTGTGTATTAATAATAAATTTAATTTAATATAATTAACGTTTTTTTATTAAAAAGAAAATATAGTAGAAATGGAAAAATTACGACTTATTTTTGTATTTGTTTTAAAGTAATAGTGATTTCGAGTGTTAATTGAAAAGTCGGGTTTATAACAGTCGACCTCTGAAAATTTTGAGCACCTACGCTCTATGCCTACGGTAGGTAGGTATGTGTAAATTTTGGCGAAAATGTTTTCTTTTAAATTTTTTAACATTGTTAAAAGATACTTTAAAGTTTGGCCTCGTTTGGCTACTTTATAATTGGTCAAAATTTCATACTATATTTAATCGGGTAGTTGGCCCTAACCGCCAGCTTAATTATCTATACTTATAATAAAACTGTAGAGAGGTCAATTCTGTACATTAAATTTATTTCCATACCTATAATTATCAGGGGGTGATTAGGGATCGATACTGATGCCAAAAATGCAATCAGTAAAATTTTTGTCTGTCTGTCTGTCTGTATAACCGTTATAGAAACAAAAACTATTTGATGGATTTTAACGAAACTTGGTAATATTTATTTGTGACACAAGGACGGAAAATGACATTTTGCAAGAGCGAGTAAAGTTGTGTAGCCAAGGTGCGTAGCACCGAGGCGAAACAATACGAGCACTTGCAAAACATTTCCCGGACGTGTAACACACACTATTTTTTGGTCTGACTAATTTTTTATTTTTTTTAAAAGTTCACAAACTTTTTACTTTATGACATACAAGATTAGATGTTTATTGACATCTATTGCACGATTAAAAGAATTAGAAATAAGGAATGATTTTCTGATAATCGATTTCAAGATCCTTAATTTTTATACATACGAATACTTTGCTAATAAGCAACACAGTAAAAATTGTTATATTGAAAATATTAACATTAATCTATCTATACTTATAATAAATCTGTAGAGAGGTCAATTCTGTACATGAAATATATTTCCAAAATAACTTTCAGGGGGTGATTAGGGATCGATACTGATGCCAAAAATGAAATCAGTAAAATTTTTGTCTGTCTGTCTGTCTGTATAACCGTTATAGAAACAAAAACTACTCGATGGATTTTAACGAAACTTGGTACAATTATTTTTCATACTCCTGAGCTGGTTATAGGATACTTTATATCACGCTACAATTAATAGGAGCAGAGCAGTGAAGGGAAATGTTGGGAAAACCACTTTAACAGTGTGGGGAAAGAAATTTTTATACAACAATCTATACGTCACGCGAACGACGTCGCGAGTACATCGATATAGAACCCAAAAATGTGGTTAGATTTTTTGTTGTACGTCGGTCTGTCTATCTATATGTTTGTGCGCGCATCACATGAAAATTACTGATCCGATTCGAATGCAGTTTTCACATATGTATTTGTCTTCTTTTAACTTGACATCTGTGGATAAAAATTTTTCCTCTTACCCCTTTATAACAGAGTGAGGGGAGAAATTTTTATACAACAATCAACACGCCACGCGAACGACGTCGTGGGTACACCTAGTATCTACTAATTTTATATAAAAATAGCAGAGACAAAGAACTATTTTAGTTCAATGAGCAAAAATAAAATCGAGATATGTATTTTCATAATCGAATGATAAGTAGTTGTAAATTAACATAAATGTCAAATAAAATAAAAGTTGTGAGAGAAATTAAATGTAAATTAGAATCCTGGTTACCTTTAGAAAAATTTCTTAGTTTAGTATAGGTATTATACGCTGTTTTTAAATAAATTTAATTAAAATTTGTATTATTCATTATGTATTTTTGATGACTCATAGCGCCATCTCTTTAGATAATCTAAAAGCTACTTTTCCGGCCTAGGCCAGAACATGTCATTTTCCGGACGATTTTCAAGTAATTTATGGTATTGTTTCTGGACGGAGGACCAAAAAATTATTTTTCATACTCCTGAGCTGGTTATAGGATACTTTACATCACGCTACAATCAATAGGAGCTAAGCAGTGAAGGGAAATGTTGGGAAAACCACTTTTACGGTGTGGGGAGAGAAATTTTTATACAACAATCTATACGTCACAAAAACGACGTCGGGGGTACATCGATATAGAACCCAAAAAATTGGTTAGATTTTTTGTTGTACATCTGTCTATCTATCTACCTATATGTTTGTGCGTGCATCACATGAAAACTACTGATCCAATTCGAATGCGGTTTTCACATATGTTTTTGTCTTCTTTTAACTTAATATTTGGTGTTTAAAAATTTTTTCCTCGCCTCTTTTACGGTGTGGGGGGAAATTTTTTTATACAACAATCTATACATTACGCGAACGACCTCGCGGGTAGATCGATATAGAAACCAAAAATGTGGTTATTTTTGTTAGTACGTCTGCATCACAAGAAATTTATTGATCCGATTCGAATGCGGTTTTCACAGATATATTTGTCTTCTTTTTACTTACCATCTGGTGTATAAAAAATTTTCCTCCTACCGCTTTAACGGGGTGAGGGGAGAAATTTTTATACAACAATTAACACGCCACGCGAACGACGTCGCAGGTACACCTAGTTAATCATATAAAATTCCCTTCTTCTTCTTTAGATAAAAATATAATCTAAAAACCTTTTTCCCGTATGAATTTAAGAACATTTTTAGTTTTTGTTTATCTTAAATTGTTTTTTCTCTTTCCCGGTTCTAAACTCCCAAGTTTCATTTAAGGAATGAATTCTCCAAAATTTTAATGTTATTCATTGTAACCTGCACCTCCATCCTGCATATATTTGATTGAATTAACTGATACTACATTTGTAATATTTACTAGGTACGTATTTCTTATCGATTTAGTTAAAAAAATATTGATAGCCTGAAGATGGCTTTAGTGAATCCAAAACTAGTCGCTACTTCGTTACATTAATTACATTAAATTAAATGATCTTATGGAAAGATCTTAAGTATTATTTAATTATTTTATTGTATTTTTACTTGCATTTTGCAGCAAAGATGCGCTATTACGCCTGGGATATTTAAGATTTTGTAATGCAGATAGCATTACATCTAATTTCGTCGCCTCATTTGTAACAAATCTCTTACTATTGTTACTTAATCTCCGTATAATTTGAATTTCGAGATAGCTCTAATTACTATTGAATTGTTTATCTAGATGTCTGTTACTAAATATTTCAGCTGCTTCTTCATCATGAAACAATTTATAATTTTAACCGACAATAACCACAATCGTTATTTTTCTCGTAAACTTAACACCACCGCCATCTAAATAGTTATTTACAGCGAAAAGTGATACTTTTGGCTCGTAATACACACAAAAAATTTCTACACTCACTTATTAGTTATAATAAAACAATATTCAATTATGAAATTTATTACAGAAAAAAAATTTCCACACTAACAGAAAATAATTTATTTTGGTAGTATTAAAGTTAAAAGTACAATCATTTCGATGTTTAATAAAAAAAACAAGTGAGGCAGTCAGTGGGACTGCCGACAGAAGTTATACTTCTATGCACGCTCCCGATGAATTTGTATGCAAAGGATTTAGCAAAATCATTATGAGGTCGCTAAACAGGAATATCATATTTGTGTTCAGCGACCTCAAAAACCTCCTAGTACCGAGTGCACATTCAATTTGTATCGAATTTGCATCTGCACCAGGTGTCTCGGAGAACATCGCCATCATTATATTCGTATTTAGCGACCCCAAAAACCACCGGGTACCAAGTGTGCACTAATTTTGTATAGAATTTGCATAAAACCCCAGGAGAAGAGATAAGAACCAAGCACCAAGTTCCGGCATCATGATATTCGTGTTCTGCGACCCCAAAAACCCCGAGTTCATAAATTTTCAGCCATACTTACCGAGTTGTAATTTTTCTATCTATTGTCTGTTCGCTTTTCAAACACAAAATGCAATTTCCCATTTTTACATTATGAAAAATAGCGACAAATTTCCTGATACTCTAACAAATCCCATGCAAAAAACCGCATTCTGATCCATCTTACGTTACAAATTTCGGAGGTTTTACTGATTTAGTGCTTTATTCCCTAGACTATTCGTAAAAACTCTGTTTATGTAGCCAACAACCTCAAAAGCATAGTGCAGGATATACTGCAACCATGTGACGGTACTATACAATACTCATTACTGAATATTATTAATATAAAATACTAAATTTAATATGTATACTTACGTGACAGAATTATAAAATAATTTGTCAAACACAATGTGATACGTAAATATGATTTTCAAAACATTAGCTCAGACTGTTTTTTGTATATCTATCTCTTTTCAATGTACTGAATGTTTAAACGGTATTCAAAGGACTTATAGTTATGACTAATAACATGTAGTAAATATTTCATCTTTGTTTGTGTTTCTGTCTCTCTCTTACTCACACCATTACATATGTAATGATTTTTCCCATTTAACTCTACACAAATCTTTTCCGCCGAGTGCACAAATAGAAGTATAACTTCAATAATACCTAGTAGGTATGGCGCCGGTTCCGCCAGCCAGATACAGCCAGCCCAGCCAGACTTTACCCCCTCCACTACACCATTGCAGCAGGGTGCCAACTTCAGGCTAGAGATCTTAAAGCGCAAACCTTTGTGACGTCATTGTATCAACTTCAGATCATTTTCAAAATAAAACGTTTAATAATATTTTAAAAAAATTCCTTGGATTGTAAAATTAAATTATCTTGGATTGTAAAATTAAATTATAACCAAATCGTTATCGGTATGTTTTCAAAGTTTGTACGGTATATCACCAGTCAATAGAGTCGAAAAAACATTTAAACCGCACTCTGAGATAAAAATTTATAATGTATCAAGGTCTCGTATAGGCCGACCACATTGGGAAATAAATTTTTTCATTTCATAATTCATATTTCATTACGAAATACCATTTTTATATTTTTATAATTGTTCTGTGTTCTGCCTAGTTAAAATGTTTTGCAAATAAATAAAAAAACAGGTAAGTTTTAAATATTTAATAAAATCTTAGGGATTAACAATTTTGTATATGTAGATCTTAAAATTTTACATTATTTGCAATTAAGTTTATGAAATTAAAAAAGAAATATGTTCATACTTATTATAGTATGGTCTGTTATTTTAGATATATTTAAAAAAAAAGAGGAAACTGGAAAAGAGGAAGCACTTTGTATGAAAGGGGTATATCAATTTGTGGATAAGGTGAGGAAAATTATTGTGAATGAAAAGTTAAAAACTCACATCAACGTAAGAAGAAGACTGTACAGGTAAAAAAGTTTAACTTTTATTATTTTAGTTGTATATAGTAGTTCTAAGTAGGGTATTTAGAGTTTGTCGGTACATTTCCACACCACCTAAGAGGTAGTACCGTGGTGCGTTAGCTTTTTTTAGTGGAAAGCTTCGCCAATAGCCATATAAAACCACTTTAAGGCTCCAATTATCATTGGCTACCTCAAAAACATTAGACATCAACCTTATAAGATATCTTTTAGTGACCCGTCAGGTATCTTTTGGTGACCTTTATTGGTATCTTTTATTGACCATATAGGGTATCTTTTATTGATCTTATAAGATATTTTTTGTGAACTTTTTAGTATTTTTGGTTGATCTTATAAGATATCTTTTGGTGACCCGTCAGGTATCTTTTGGTGACCTTTATCGGTATCTTTTATTGACCATATAGGGTATCTTTTATTGATCTTATAAGATATTTTTTGTTTTTTATAGTAAATTAATAAAAGTAATAAGTATATACCTAGATAATTAGACAGTTCTTAACTTGTTATATCCAAAGGTTCAGATGTATAATCTCCCAAAAATTTTCGTTTAGTTGAATTTGGTCTATAAATTTTCTTAACATTAACAGTGAGTACTTCATGGGCTTGTGTACGCCTTATCTGTTTACCAACAACGTATATGGGTTCAGATTTTTCAAGAACCATTTCTTTTATTTTATTAAAATTTAATATTTGGCTTGTAGCGTAATTAAGCGAAATACCCTTCACTTTACATACTATGTTTTCTTTATCATTAATAACAGAATTATAAGCGTAATTTTTAGGACCTCCAGAAACGAACTCTGTAATATACCCGCCATCAAGTTCATCGGTTAACTCTCCTAAGAAATCACCTAAAGGGGGGTCATATTCTCCTTCTTTAAGGGTGTAAATACAACTGTCTGTATCGAGATATTTAACCCTTTCTCCTAAGGGTTGCAAAAGGTCGTTGTATAATGTTATAACCTCACTTACAGCAGCCTTTCTGTGTAGATATTTTTGCGAATCATGTCATACACCATATGATCACAAAAATGCACACCGTTGTGGAGGAACCTGCCCTGGGTGTCAGCGTTCACCGGCTTGCCCTAAAGACGTATTAAAGAAGAGGTGTGCTGATTGCAACCGAGACTTTTACGGTGAGGAGTGTTTTAAAATACACTTGCCAATCAGCTGCGGTAAAATCAGAAAATGCCCTGAGTGTTTTAAAACAGTAAAGCAGGAAAGAGAGCATTACTGTGGAGAAATATTCTGCAAAATATGCAATAAACACTGTCCTTCAAATCATTTGTGTTATATGCAACCAGACACAGGTTCTCCAAAAACTTCTGATATTCTCTTTGTTTTCTATGATTTGGAGACTCGACAGGAAAAGGTTCTAACCGATGGTTCCTCACAACAAGAACCGAGTTTGTGTGTATTTAAACAATGTTGCGACGTATGCTTAAATACAGATGTAAAAATATGCAAGAAGTGCGGGGTACGTCTGCACGTTTTACAAACACAACCCATCACCCGTTTCGTGGAGTTCATTTTGAATCAACGAAAAATATTTAAAAAAGTGATTGTCATTGCCCACAACGTAGGGGGTTTTGACCACCAATTTATTTTAAATCATATTCTGATAAAGCCGGATTTAAAACCTGAATTAATCATGCGTGGCACCAGATTAGTTTTAATGAGTGTGGGAAATGTAAAATTTTTAGATTCTCTAAACTATTTCCCGATGGCTCTAAGTAAACTCCCAAAAGCTTTTGGTCTAAATAAGTTAAAGAAAGGTTATTTTCCTCACCTATTTAACCGTACAGAAAACGAGAATTATGTAGGTCCGTTGCCTGCTATGACTTATTACGATCCTGATAACTTTAAAGACGAAGATAGAGAACAGTTAATTTGTTGGTATAATCAGAAAATTGCCGAAAATTATGTTTTCGATTTTCAGAAAGAGATAATTGAATACTGTATCTCCGATGTACAAATTCTAGCTGGAGCCTGTCTTAAATTCAGAGAGCTAATGATGAAAGAAGGTAATGTCTGTCCTTTCACAGAGGCAAGCACTCTACCGTCTGCGTGCAATAAAATCTACAGGCGTAACTTCCTTGAACCCAATACTATAGGTATTATTCCTAAAAACGGTTACAGATGGAGAGATAATCAGTCTAAAATAGCCATACAATGGCTGTTGTGGGAAGAACATCAAAGAAATATAACAATACAACACGCCGCTAGAGGATCGGAAGCTATTGTTGCGGGTGTAAAAGTTGATGGGCTATACGACAAAACCGTGTTTGAATTCCAAGGTTGCATATACCATGGGTGTCTTAAATGTTTTACCATTAATAGACATCAACCTCTTCATAACGACCCAACAGACTGACTGGAAAATAGGTATGAAAGAACCATATCCAAAATAAAAAAACTGAGAAATTTAGGATACGAGGTAGTGGAAATGTGGGAATGTGATTTTCGGAAACAGATTAATAAGGATATTCAAAAGTACACAGAGAACCACCCACTCCTTAATTACATTCCGCTAAACCCGAGAGACGCGTTTATGGGTGGACGAACGGAAAATATAATAGAATATTACAAGTGTAAAAAGGGTGAAAAAATGAAATATGTGGATTTTACGTCCCTGTATCCATACGTAAATAAGTATGCAGAGTATCCTGAAGGACACCCGAAAATCTACGTGGGAAATGAACGTAAATTTGAAGGAACATTCGGATTTGTGAAATGCAAAATCCTACCACCTACCAATCTTTTTCACCCTGTTCTACCAGCTTGTATAAACAACAAGTTAATGTTTACGCTCTGCAGAAGCTGTGTCCAAGAAAGCAACACCACAGACTGCGCACATTCGGTTGATGAGCGTGCTCTAATTGGGACTTGGGTAAGTCTAGAAGTTGAAAAGGCTCTTGAAATGGGGTATGAAATTCTAGAAATTTATGAAATTTGGGATTATGAAAAGAAGACTAAATACAACCCCGTCACAAAATCTGGGGGCCTGTTTAATGGTTATATCAGTAAATTTTTAGGAATTAAACAAGAGGCAAGTGGTTGGCCTCCTGGTTGCGATACGGAGCAGAAGAAAGAACAATATATAAGTGACTACTTTGAAAGAGAAGCTGTCACGCTAAACCCTTTATCTATCGAAAAGAACCCCGGTAAAAGGCTGTTGGGAAAAAACGTTATCACAAGTTTTTGGGGATATTTTGGAATGAAAGAAAACAAACCCAGGACTTCTATAGTAAACCAACCTTACGAATTATACTCTATGTTAACCAACTTCTCAATAATCGTAAACTCAATACTCCCGGTAAACGATGAAACGTTGATAGTTAACTGGGAATTCAAAGAAGAGGAATATGACCTCTTATCCACTGTCTCAGTACCTGTAGCAGTATTTACAACGACACATGCAAAACTAAAATTATACAACGACCTTTTGCAACCCTTAGGAGAAAGGGTTAAATATCTCGATACAGACAGTTGTATTTACACCCTTAAAGAAGGAGAATATGACCCCCCTTTAGGTGATTTCTTAGGAGAGTTAACCGATGAACTTGATGGCGGGTATATTACAGAGTTCGTTTCTGGAGGTCCTAAAAATTACGCTTATAATTCTGTTATTAATGATAAAGAAAACATAGTATGTAAAGTGAAGGGTATTTCGCTTAATTACGCTACAAGCCAAATATTAAATTTTAATAAAATAAAAGAAATGGTTCTTGAAAAATCTGAACCCATATACGTTGTTGGTAAACAGATAAGGCGTACACAAGCCCATGAAGTACTCACTGTTAATGTTAAGAAAATTTATAGACCAAATTCAACTAAACGAAAATTTTTGGGAGATTATACATCTGAACCTTTTGGATATAACAAGTTAAGAACTGTCTAATTATCTAGGTATATACTTATTACTTTTATTAATTTACTATAAAAAACAAAAAATATCTTATAAGATCAATAAAAGATACCCTATATGGTCAATAAAAGATACCGATAAAGGTCACCAAAAGATACCTGACGGGTCACCAAAAGATATCTTATAAGATCAACCAAAAATACTAAAAAGTTCACAAAAAATATCTTATAAGATCAATAAAAGATACCCTATATGGTCAATAAAAGATACCAATAAAGGTCACCAAAAGATACCTGACGGGTCAATAAAAGATATCTTATAAGGTTGATGTCTAATGTTTTTGAGGTAGCCAATGATAATTGGAGCCTTAAAGTGGTTTTATATGGCTATTGGCGAAGCTTTCCACTAAAAAAAGCTAACGCACCACGGTACTACCTCTTAGGTGGTGTGGAAATGTACCGACAAACTCTAAATACCCTACTTAGAACTACTATATACAACTAAAATAATAAAAGTTAAACTTTTTTACCTGTACAGTCTTCTTCTTACGTTGATGTGAGTTTTTAACTTTTCATTCACAATAATTTTCCTCACCTTATCCACAAATTGATATACCCCTTTCATACAAAGTGCTTCCTCTTTTCCAGTTTCCTCTTTTTTTTTAAATATATCTAAAATAACAGACCATACTATAATAAGTATGAACATATTTCTTTTTTAATTTCATAAACTTAATTGCAAATAATGTAAAATTTTAAGATCTACATATACAAAATTGTTAATCCCTAAGATTTTATTAAATATTTAAAACTTACCTGTTTTTTTATTTATTTGCAAAACATTTTAACTAGGCAGAACACAGAACAATTATAAAAATATAAAAATGGTATTTCGTAATGAAATATGAATTATGAAATGAAAAAATTTATTTCCCAATGTGGTCGGCCTATACGAGACCAGGTTGATACATTATAAATTTTTATCTCAGAGTGCGGTTTAAATGTTTTTTCGACTCTATTGACTGGTGATATACCGTACAAACTTTGAAACTATACCTTCTGAATTGATTACAATATAATTCTTAACGTTTACTGAACGGTTTGCTGTAATAAACTTTTTGTTATTATTTGTGAAGGGTACAAGGAGTATAGTGTCTTAAGGTAATTTTTTAAAATATTATTATGTCATTCAGCCTGAAGTTGGCACCACTGTTAACAAGATGGCCGGTCTATACGAGACCAAGCTTGAGATACGACTTTAATGCCCTTTTGACATTCGAAAATTATTGACAGCTGACTGCTAGCCCCCCCTATAAATTTAAAAATTCAAAATTTGGCGCTCTTTAGCCAAGTTCCGAACCATTTAGTACAGATTTCAATGCAGATTCCTAACTTACCGACCGACCTGAAGTTGGCGGGTACAGTCTGGCTGGGCTGGCTGTGTCGGTCCAAACCGTCCCTATACCTACTATACCTGATCCTGAAGGCGTGCTGTCACTATTTTCTGATATAGTAAATTCTTGATTGGTGTGAATAGCTGGTACCTACATGTAAATGACTCCTGTAGAATTTTCTTCACTGTTTCAATTTTGTTATTAATATTATCATCAATATAACCTTCTTCGATTGTAGAAATTTTCCAACCTCCTTGTCACTTTAATTGTATAATGTCACCTTGACCATTAACTAATAAAGTGGTCGAACTTCTTCGGAAACAGGATTCTGTGTGTCTGGTAGGTTAAGATATCAAGAAATTCCGCTCGGAATCTAAGCATACTAAAATGAATATTAAAATGTTTATCATTATTTATATACTCAGTATACATGATATAGCCTTGCAAACAGTATTCATAGTGACTTTCCCAATAAAACAGATGTTCATGTTCATAATCCATAACCAACACACGTGCTTAGTATTCTACTCTTATGCGCGCAAACATACCAAGTATATACCGGTATCGCGACATTTTCCATATGGCCGAAAATGGTCCTACTCAACATGACACATACAAAAAAAAAGACGCATAGAGAAGACGACTTAAAACGTGTGCGTCTCAGGACGCGCGACAGAAGTGATAACTAATCCAACTATTTAATACCTATTGAAACTTTTTAACTTGAGAAAACTTTGCCTATTACTTAAATTTTATGTACATTGATATGATAATGTGTTGAAAATATGAAAATTTGAAAATTTAAAAATTTGAAAATTTAAAAATTTGAAAATTTAAAAATTTGAAAATTTGAAAATTCTAAAAATTTTGAAAATTTTGAAAATTTTGAAAATTTTGATAATTTAGAAAATTTTGAAAATTTTGAAAATTTTGAAAATTTTGAAAATGTTGAAAATTTTGAAAATTTTGAAAATTTTGAAAATTTTAAAAATTCTGAAAATTTTGAAAATTTGTAACACTTTTCTCAACGTAACGCATAACGCTTTTACACGCCTACTAGATATAGTGGCACTGTAACGCGTTACGTTACAAATCAGTTTACCCTCCCATAAGAAGTTATCACTTCAAACATACGTAAACACATTTCTGTACTTTTTATATTGCTGCATAGTGTAGTTTATACGCATGCTGAAGAATGAGCATGGGAAACGCTGGTCATGGGCGTCGTTGTTGAACATATCGTATATACGAATTTTTCTCTGCTTAATGTAAAAATGATATTCAGTTTATGATTAAAAACAAGAGTTTTCATAAAAGGAGGCAGGTATGTTTATTCTGCTGTGATATGTGATAGCCGTGAGATCAAACAATATTATCAAGAATAATATAACAAGCCTCGATTATAGTCGGCTTTTTTTGTGGTATCCAGATTTCGAGAATATTTTAGTAACAATTTGTTGAGATATAATTTGACATAAATAATTTGATTAAAGCCCGAGAGCTTAAGCTTCAATTATTAATGTCAAGTTATGTCGAAACAAATTGTAAAATTTTCGAGAAATTTAGCTACAACAAAAATAGCAGACTATTAATCAAGGTCGTGTTATATTTAGGAAGATTATTTTCTGAGAAATTTTTTTATTTAAAAACAATAAATAAGAAGAATTTTAATAACACATTTTACACTATAAGAATACAAACCAAATTAAAAAAAAAGTGTGTGTGTCAGCTCCGACACGCGACTGGAGTTTACGCCTTAAAAAAGATCACCATGGTGTTTTTGTGTTTTTATAACTATTATGTAAATGATAGTGCCTGAAAAATACGCAACACTATTTACACTAATTTAACCACCTTAATAGTAAAACCAAGAGATGTCGATACAAATTTATTAAATAGTTATTAGTCGTATTTTTGAAAATTTAATAGTCATGAACAATTACGTACATAATTATTGACTAATCAAGTTTATTCGTATTGTATTTTTATTATAAATATCAAGGGATGTTTTAAATTTAATTGTATATTTTTATTAAATTTTCTTTGAAAATTTTTGAATTTTAACATAAAATCGAAAAATTGCTGTATTTTCAAAAAATATTTATTAAAATATATTGATATGCTTATAATTTGTATTCCGTTTAAAATTAATACAGAAAGTAATAAAAATTTTCAAAATGATTGAATTTTTTAAAATTTTCAAAATTACAGGGATCTTTTTATGTTTTGAATGTCCAAAAAATTTGAAAAATGTCCGAAAGATTTTTTTTTAATTTTCGTGTTAAACTATTTCTACTAACCTTTTAAATACTAAACCCGAAATATTTTTCTAATGGGAGTGGTCTCACAACCCAGACTAAATACAACAGAACCGGAACAAGAGGGCCAATTATTATCAGTGATCACTTGGTCCTTGGCACGTCAACTTGACTATCAGGATACAGAAACAAAACTGCTTGTCTACGATCGTCCGCTAAATGTACATATTTATCAGTTGTTTAAGAAATGTTTCGAATATATTATAAATGTACAGGACTCTATAGAATATTCCGGACAATATTGACAACTATGTAGTTGGGTTGAGTTAAGTTATCAAATATATAGCCTTGGTTTTTACCCCACAATCGATGCAAAACTTTACTTCGTTTTGATAAAAAATTATTATTTTAATAACATAAAAATTTAAAGTTTCTATACGATATGTCCTGATTAATCAAAACGATAATACGAAGAGCCCAATAAAAAGTCCGTCTCTAAAATATTAAAATTTAACACGTGACAAACTCTGTATGAATAGATCTACCATTTGTTCTGCAGGTGAAAGATATTGAGCATCAATGCGTCCCTCAATGTATAAAACTTTTACATCCCATGTTTAAGTCTTTTTTGTTTCCAGGTTTGTAAAAGGTCTCTAAATATTATTGTAGTGTAGTTAATATCATAAAGTATTTATTGTAGTAAGTTGTACTCGTATTATTTGTTGATGCCACTGCTAACGCAACTAGTTCTGCTTCTGAAGTGTTTTCGAATAGTCCATGCTGTTGTATGATCCGACAATTGTTATAGATATCCTGATATCGATTTTCGATCAACATCGTTTACCCAATCAGCATCTGCAAAACCATGTAAAAACGTTTCCGAACTTTTAGTATACAAAAGACAAACTGTCTGAGGTTTGTGTTTATGTCTGAAAATTCATTTTAAACCAATCCAATGTATTTTGGGTGCATCACTTTAAGATCGATTGAAATAGTTTACAGAGCTAATATCAGGTCTAGTGGTAAGCATAAGATATATTAACTATCTACTAGTTCTCTATTATATGGGGTTTTTCAGATATGGAATCTGAAGGTAATACAAAAATTTCACTGGCAACATACATAGCAGTGTAAGTACTTTTGTAATTTTGAATGCCAAATTTTAAAAGAAGATTTTTTGTATAATTATGTTGACTTAGCGTACAATATTCATGCCAAGGAAACTATATGTAGCTCTCCAAGATTCTTTATTTTATATTTCCTTAAAACAAACAAATAAGGACCTATTATACTGTAACTGTAAAGAAGAAGGTAGAAGGAAAACCCTTTCATCTTCAGCCTCTCAGGAAACTCCCTGTGAGACATCAATGCCAAAATTCCGGCACCTAAGAGTCCGGAGTGGGAACAAGCTACAAAGGAAAACCTGAGGGAAGGAAATCACTTCAGCAAGCAACAGCAACCTCCGCTTCCTAGTTTGGGAGAACTAGGAGGGAAAGACGACCCTCTGAGGAGGGGACTCAGCGGAGCCGGCTGCAAATTGTACCTTAGGTATCTAAAATAGGGAATGACACATGAAAAAGCCAGCAGAAATGCTATGTAGCACAAATCCAAAGAGCCTGTCCCCAAGCAAAAACGCAAGCAAGCTGAGAATACCGTTAGTCCCGTCCAAGAGAAAAAAAAAAGAAGAAGGAGGAGGTGTGACAACAGACCACTTAAGATAAAAGCAGCTACGCCACTATTCTTAAAACAGAAAAAGATGCCATCCTTCCCAAAGCGTTCCCTGAGAACACCCTCAGTGCGGACGAGCACACTTTGGTGGAGAAGGCGATAGCGAAAGAAATGTTCGCCGGATTGGAACACAAGCTCATACATTTCAAACCGGGGCAACTCATAGTCGACTTTGAAACACCATAGTCGGCAGAATGGCTCCGGTTGAATGTACCCAACTTAAAAAAAAATGAGAAAAAAGGGAGTTAACGACATGTGGGGAAAACGACATCCCCAAATCACATGTCATTACTGTCGTCCTTCCCAGGAGCAAAGAGCTATCAGCTGTGAAGCTACTTCAGATGATAAAAGCTCAAAATGAGGGTCTGAAGACGGACCAATGTAAAGTCCTCAGCCTGAAAGAAAAGGCTGCAGGGCAACTCTTAAGGGCAGCGATGGATGAAATATCCTGCCAATCCCTTAAGGACAAGGGCTTCATCTTCTTTTACTGGTTTGGGAAAATCCCCGTTTACGGTCTAAGAAGCGAAGAAAACAAAGATAGGGAAGCAAACCCTGACTTGGAGGGGAGAACCTCCACAGAGGAAAGTGGTGGTGGCTCACCTAAAGGGACACCTAGCAATGCGAAAAGCATCGGGTCCTTCCACGTCACGGGTGAGTCGGACAATTACACCCTTGTTGAAAGTGAGGAAGGGGTCCTCACCTCTTTAGAAGAGTGGCAGGTAGAAAAAGGAAAAAAATGGGAATATATATTGTTCAGCTAAAAGCCCATCACGCTAAGGGAACATCGGCGTTTTTTCAAGGACGTTTATTAGCAACCAAATGGGAATTGCACTAACTCAGGAACCATGAGTTCGTGAAGGGCAGGTGAGGGGACTTGCCAGCAGGAAAACAAAATTGATATACAATGTAATTAATGCGGACGTACCAAGAGCTTGTATCTTGATAAGTAACAGTATTAACCCTTGTTGTGTTTTATAAATCATGACGAGAGATCTCGTCTCGATTCAAGCTAAACTCGAGTTCAATGAAGGATTTTGCAGGAGACGGGACTGCACCTCCTCCAAAATTGCATTCATGACAAGAAGCTACCATTAATTATAGGATGTAACGCACAGACACCAACAAAAAAGGTGAGCAAATGTAAGAAATTATTCTTAATAAGAGTCTTATTCTACACAATATAGGGAACACCCGTACCTTTGTAACAAAAACAAGGAAAGAAGTGCTAGACATAGCACTAAGCACATTTTATCTAAAAGATCATGTAAAAAATTGAAGATTTTAGAACGAACCGCCTCTCTCTGATCACAGATTAATTATGTTCAGATTAGAATATATTTCTTCTGAACCTGCACTCAGGAAAAACCCTAGGAAAACCGATTGGGAAACTTATAACACTAATTTAAACAGAAACCTACAGGCGTTCGAGGCTCAGGGAAAGCCAAAAATCACCTGGTACTGAAAAATGATCTCATAGAATTAAATGAGGCAATACTCGAAGCAACCCTATGAATCAAGCGGTCGACTCCAAAGGACAAGAAAGTCAAACGATTTAATATGGTGTAACAGTCATGTGTCAAATCTAGGATCCGAAACACGTAAGCTCTTCAACAAAGCCAAACGTAACGAAGATTGACAGAGCTACACCGAGAAACTAAACTCACAACCTACGATAAAGAGATTAGGAAAGCTAAGAGAAATAGCTTCAGGAAATTCTGTGAAGAAATAGACTCTACATCTTCTGCTGCTAGACTACACAAAGTCTTAGTAAAAGAAAGAGTAGATTTTTTTATTTATTTATTTATTTATTTGTAAACACACAGGTTTTACAACCTAATTACGTGAGTACATAAAACAATTTTTAACAGTACAGAGAGAAATGCTAATATGTATAAAATAATTAGTAGAATTGCAAGGAACTATACACAAATATCACAAACACCTTTAAGTACATCATACTGTTATATTAATTATGTGCTGCAGAATAATTTTTCTAAAACTTATTAATGATAAAGTCCAATTCAAATTCACTAAAACATTAAAACTGTTAGCAAGTCGAAGCATGGCTACAAGTGGTGCATGGCATATAGTCGTAACTAGTGGAACCTTGAACATTGGAGAGTAGCGTACATTTCTAGCAGGAACATTAAAAGGAATAAGAGCAAGTATTTCGGGTGAATTTATTTTGTTGTTAATTATTTTATGTAAAAAAACTAAAGCTGTTATATCCCTTCTTTGTTCTAATGAAAGTATTTTAAATTCATTTCTTAACTGAGAAGTTCTTATTATATTATAATCTGGCCATTTATGATATTTTCTAAAATACAAATATCTAAGAAATTTGTTTTGGATGATTTCAATATCTTTTAATGTAGTTTTATATTCACTATACCAAATATTAGAAGCATATTCAAGTTTTGATCTCACCAAACTGTAATATAATACTTTTATTGTGTTTATGTTATTAAAACTGTTACAATTTCTTATCACAAATCCCAATAGTTTATTTGCATACTTTTTAATACTCTTTATATGATTATGAAATGAAAATTTGTTACTGTAAATAACACCCAGATCTTTAACTTCTTCCTTCCGCTCAAGTACCTCCCCATCAATCATATAATCAAAAATAACGGGTTTTTTTTGACGGGTAATTGTCATAATGTTACATTTATTAATATTAAAGTACAGTTTATTAGTTATACTCCACTCAAAAATTTTATTTATATCTTTCTGTAACGTAACACAATCTCTAACATTTTGTACTTGTTTAAATAACTTAAAGTCGTCAGCAAAGATCAAATAATCAGAATTTAAGAGATTGACCAGGTCATTAATAAACATAAGAAACAGTAAAGGCCCTAAATTTGATCCTTGAGGTACACCTGAATTGGCATGATATTTTCCAGAAATGTTCTTATCATGTTTAACAACAAAGTATCTATTCTGTAAGTAACTTTTTATTAATTCTAGAAAATTTTTTGCCAATCCAAAGCTTTTAATCTTTTTCAATAGAACATCATGATGTACTGTGTCAAACGCTTTTCTAAAGTCTGTATATACAACATCTAATTGTAATTTTCTTTCCAAAGTATTATGAACTTTATTGCTAAAAATGAATAAGTTTGTTTCAACAGATTTATTTACCATAAATCCATGTTGTTCTGGTACAATATAGGGATTTACGTACATATAAAGTTTGGAATAAATTATTTGTTCTAATAACTTTGCTGGTGCACACATTATTGATATAGCCCTGTAATTTTCAATATTCATTTTATTACCACTTTTATGGATAGGTGTATTGATAGTTGTTTTCCAAAATTCAGGAAATGTTTTTGATTTAATTGCTAAATTGAATATATGCAACAGCGGAGTTACAAGCCATTCACCACAGCCTTTTAAAATATATGGTGGTATATTGTCAATACCTGCTGATTTCTTTGGTTTCAGTTTTTTAAGTGCTTCGGTTAAATCTTTATCAGTAATTATATTCAGGGCAAAAGTATCATTATTAACATCAATATATTCATTATTACAATTTAAATTATACGTAGTTGGATCAGAAGAGTAAACTGATGAGAAAAATTTTGCAAATACTTCTGCAGTTTGTTCAACTGTTACCATTTCACCTTGGTAGATAAAATTACCTGGATTACTAATATTTGTTTTTTACAGCAATGGCACTGCAAAAGCCAGATGGACGCTTCACAGGAAGCGGAAAAAAAAGAACGAGCAAAGCGCCTATTAGAAACCCACTATTCTGCAGGAAAAATCACTCCAGGAAATACTAGGTAAAAAACTAAAAGACCAACCAGGGAAGACACTGCAATGGCAAAACATATAATAATATGCAAAGAAGAACGGCTAAGATGGAATACGAATAGCTATTAGCCATTCAAAATCCTGGAACTGACGTAATATTTCCTTCCTACTACAACAAGGGCAAAAGGCAGTCGGAGTAGTTTTAAACTGTTATATATACCAGAAGTGTGAAAGAGGACTAGAATCATCTTCATCCCCAAGGCAGGCAAACGGGACACTACACACCCTAAATTAACTTTTATCGTTTGTTCTTAAGACGATGGAAAAAGCTGTAGACAATTATATCAAAACAGAAGTCCTGGAACAGGTGCCACTGCATTCACGTCAACATGCATATCGGAGACCGCGTTGATACAATTGACTGACGCAATCCACGACGCTCTAAAAAAAACGTGGTAAGGGGTATGTGCCTTTTTGGACATGACTTTTGTCAACACTCCACACGAGACTGTCAAAAGATAAAAGAGTAGATAGAACGACTTCCACCTGGTTGTCGCTGGGATGAAACTACGAACTGTAGACTGGCCAGAGACTTATTACCTCATCCTGGCGAGGAAACAGCAAAAAAATTTAAGGCATTGACCAGACAAAATCTCCGAACAGCTGTGGGAATCTTGACAGGTCACTGCCAATTGCGACAACATCTCTTTAGGATGAAATTAACAGAATCGCCGCTATGCAGAGGCTGCGAACAAGAAGAGGAAACAGTAGAACACATTATGTATGACTGCTCTGCTTTTTCTGAAATCAGGAGATCCGTGTTGGGCGAGTATTGGCTCACACCAGCCGATGTCAGAGAAATCCCCCTCGGGAGCCTCATCACCTATTTTAAATCACTAGGCCTGGTGACAGCCTGAGGTGAGGATATCCCTACATACAGGAGGATGCACAATGGGTCATATGTGACCTCAGTGCTGGCTAGGCACTAGCTCGCCCCTCCCCAAATTTCCAGATCCAGATCCAGGATACTGTCAACAACAATTGCATAAATGAAGGTAGGCCAAGACACTATCTTTATCAGTACGACCAGAGGTTGTCCGCACTCATGTGGAGTCTCAGCGTAGACAGCTTACTCTGGAAATTGACCAAACTAGGATACCTTGCCAAAGTTATTCCGATGACGTAGTTCTCCTCGCAAGAGGGAAATATGAAAACGTCCTCTGTGACATAGTACAAAGAGGACTGAACAAAGCAAAGCAATGGTGTGATTTGGTGGGACTTAATATCAACCCCACCAAAACCACGTTAGTAGCCTTTACAAAGAAAAAGAAACTTGATAACAGGTTACTCTGAAACAAACACTAAAACGAAATAATGCACAAACCTACAAAAGCCCAGAAGCTCAGAAGTTATCCACAATGAATTAACAAAAGGCACCAGGAATATACGAAAATAGTTTACCAAAACCTTAACAATGATTCTAGAATGTAGTTACAATAATCTCCAGGACGAAATAGTTTTTTTTTAGCCTCTCAAAAATAGATTATACAAAATACCAAAATGGCGTCGCTTCACAACGTAAAAAAATTCTTGGTCAGAAACAAATTTAATTTCACCACAAATAACGTAGATCGTACTTTAAACTTAGTACAAAAGATTTATGATAATAATCACTTAAAAAAACTGTTCTATTTAGAACTTTCTAAACACAAATTATACGCCGGGAATTTTAAGCAGATAAAAATTCCGTAAGAGCCATATTGCGTAGGTACCTAAAACGTAAGTAAACGCCTATTAGCCTGTCCTCTACCCTCTCAAAATTAGATCGCAAATTTCCGAAGTGTTGGGATCGGCTAGCCAATAAGGAAAATTTCGTTATATCACATGAACAAAAGTCGTAAAACGTCCTAAGGCGGTGTTGTTGTTTACAACAATGTGACCCACTGTATATAGAAATCTGATTTTGGTGACATAATATTACGGTCCAGAAGATTATAAAAAAGTAAATTTCTAATTTAATATCTAAAGATATCGGAATTTGTAAATGCTAAAGCAATAATATAACTGTAGCAAACCAATATCATCTTCTTTTAAGAATAACAATTAAACAAATAATACGTATCTCAATGTTACCAGTAACTTTCAAATCAACCACAGAAAGTATAGGACCCAAAGTAAGAACGGACAAACGATGCGGATTTGTCCCATTCCATATCATGAAAATCATTCTAGTGACTGTAAATTGCAATTATTAGAAGAAAAAATAATTTATTAGTGGTAGTATCTTAGTAAATTTAGTTTTAATATCAGATCTTTTGATGATCTTGCGTTACCTACTTGATAAGTATTAAAAGTAACTACTCGAAAAAATATGATAAGTCATGCAAGTAAAATAGAAGATTTGTGTTACTTCATTGACTTTGACAGTGTCAATTTCATATGCCACCAGCAAAAAAATATTAGAACCTAACTATGCCTCAAAATTTTATTCGCATTCGATCACCTAATAAAAGACCAGACAATCGTTCCATATCACCCAATAAAACATCTTTTAGCAGCCAAAATTCACATTCAAATTATAACAAAAACTATAAAAACTCAAGTAGACCTTCATCTTCCAAAAGTCAAAGAAATTCTACCAGCAGAGCATCATCCCCAAGAAAACATGAAAATTTTTACTCAAGTCGTACTTTATCACCAAGAAAATTTGATTATTCCAGCAGGCATTCATCGCCAAACAAAGTTCGAATAAGAGAATCTAACTATGGAAGTACCAGATCACTATCTCCTATGAAAACAACATTACATAAAACTCTAAATTCTCTTATTCTCGACGAAGAATTGTCCAGACCAAAGGTGAAATTACAGAGAAATTTGTCTTTGACACTACCTGTACCCCTCAAATATGCCAAAGAAAACTCTACGAATATTCCCAATGAAAATTTGTCTGAAATGATATCTATACAGGGACAATTAAGACATTCTTATAATTATGATCCTAAACTATAACAAAGTTCAGTTCTTTAGTGAAATTGTTTGCCACAGATATCATTACAACTTACTTTAAAATAAATCGTGTTTAATTACATTGTTTTTTAATATCTGTAGTTATTTTTAAAGACACTATCAATCTTCTAACGGTGTGTTACTTTATAATAAAAACAACAAGAGTATAATAAGTTATGACGTTTAATGTTTTAATTACATAGTTTATGCTATCCGACTAGTTTACTACTTCTTCTAGGTACCTGAATTGATCTATCAGTCAAATCTTTATTTGGTTTCTTGATGTCTTTGGTATCATCATCAATCTTCTGGTGAATTTTTGATTTCTTGCTATTTTTATTGTGACGTGAAAATTTCGAACTAGGCATGGATGGGATGAAATAATAATGAACAAAGATGAATGTGATTTACAACTAACAGATGGAATTAATATGTTTATAAATGTGTTTATATACTTGTCATTTAATATTATATTAATTTCCACAGCAACAGTGTAAGACAAGTAAATACAGGATAAATCAAAATTAGACTATTTGATTAAGATGATAAGGCTTAGTTCAGATGCAACGTGCGTTAACGCACGTCAACGTACGTTCAAATTACGATGTGTTCAAATGACAATCAAACGTGCGGTGGTGCGGTTAGTCGTATTCACTCGATACTGAAAGATGGATGTGGAAGAAGCTATTATTTGTTGGTTATATTATAAGAAAAATAAAAATACCCGAAAGCGGAGATATTGGGTTCACCCAGTTCTGCAAAACAGACTGGCAAGTAGTTTATCTGCAATATTATACCCCAAACTGAGAACAAATGAATGTAAATTCTTTAATTACTTTAGAATGTCTATGAAATCCTTTGACGAGTTGTTGGAATGCATCCAGGATGAACTCGCTTCTCCCAACGCCATCAGATATTCAATTTCACCCAAAGAGAAACTAATAGTTACATTAAGGTAAGCTTTATTTCATAATTATTTATATTACATTCCGTAATCATCGAACAAATCTAATTGTGAATCGTCGTTGTAGTTTAACGACGGCGTTTTTGGTGAATGGCTTCGTTCACAGGTTGTGTAACCGTGCGCTCCTGGAGCTTGGTCTCGTTGCCCGGTTGGGTAGCCATAGCCAGACGAAGATTGGTGTGAATGCCAATAGTTTTCAGAATTTGATGCTACTGGGTGTTGGTACTGTGCCAGTACATTATATATATCTATCTTGGCTCTTAAGCGCTTGTGTTCTGGTATTTTCTTTATTTCATTAACTAAAGACAAACAAAATAATTTGTCTTCATACGCGACTTCTGTTTTTTTTGCAATTTCTTTAAACTCATTATGTCTCTGCTCCATGCTTTTCTTTAAAAGGGTAATGAACTTCTCGTCACTATGTTTGGTTTTGAGTTTCTTAGCCTTTGTTTGGGATGGTGGTGGTAATTCTTCGTTGCTTACATTGACTTCTTCCTCTCTGTCATTTTCGTTTAACGAATTACCATTTGTTTGTGTTTCATTTTCTGCATTGAAATTACTTTACCTTTCTTTTCGTGGTATGCCATTTTTGAGAAAAAGTAGTTTATTATAATAAACGTAACTGTTTTTACTTGCTCCAGACCCAGATTTTCCTTTCTTTTGTGCTCTGACAAAGTTGTCCCTCAGGTTTCTCCATTTTCCCTGCAATAATGTTCCTAAAAAAGGTATAGCTCTTAATAAGCCCATAAGTTCCTAATTATAAAATTAGAACTAAACGCAAAGCTCCAACATAACTTAGATTATTTATTCTTTGCAGATATCTTGCCAGCGGATGTTCAATGACCGAACTGCACTATTCGTATAAAATTGTCAAGTCGACGATATCTGGTATAATTCATCAAGTATGTGAAGTTATCTGGAAAAAATTGAAAGACACAGTCATGCCAATACCAGATAGAGAAAAATGGATTGAAATATTTCACGGATTCGAGCAAAGCGCAAAATTTCCTCATTGCATTGGTGCCCTCGATGGCAAACACATTAGACTACGAAAAACACAACATTCAGGTTCTTTGTACTTCAATTATAAACACTTTTTTTCTCTCGTACTCTTGGCGTTGTGCGACTCTGACTACCGTTTCATTTGGGTGAATATTGGTGCTTACGGCAAGGATAGTGATTCGGGAATTTTTAGGGATTCTGTCTTATACAAAATACTAACTGAGAAATCTTTAGATATACCAAAGCCAACACCATTAACAGAAAAGTACGATGTGGCAGTACCTTATGTGATTGTAGCAGATGAAGCATTTGGACTGATGGAAAATTTAATGCGGCCCTACGGTGGAAAGCAGCTAAATTATGAAAAAAAAATATTTAATTTATCGACTAACTTTAGCTCGTAGATATGTTGAGTGTACCTTTGGTATAGCCAGTAATAAGTGGAGAATACTACATCGACCAATAGATGTTAATGAGAATTGCGCCATACAGATTATAAAGGCAATCACAGTATTGCATAACTATGTTCGGATGAGAGATGGATGTAGACCCGAAGATGCATCATTGGAAGGAAATCTATTAAACTTAACTAACGATCACCATGGGAGATCTACTTTGTCAGCAGATAATACCCGAATTAAAATCACGAATTACTTCGTCAATGAAGGAAAAATTCCATATCAAGATCAAATGATATAAATATACAAAGCCAATAACTTTGGTAAATTTCGTTTCAAAATATTTTAATCGTTTCACAATTTTGCCTCACTCTGTACATTTATGATTAAAGTGTATAAAAAAAATATGTAAGGTAATTGATAAATAAAGTTTGTGCTCACCCATATTTTTCTTTTTATCTTAAGAGTCATTAACATCACAGAAAATTAAAACCAAATCCTCCCACGCCCTACGTTCTAAAATTTTGTTTTTATAAAATTCCGAAGCCGTATTCCAAATGGCTGGTCTTATTTCTACTTCTGCAATCAGTAATTCATTGTCTACTTCAGATTCGCCCATTTTTATGAATAAAATCAAAATCCAAAACGATACCTATGCAAAAACTAGGTAATAAATGCAGAAACGCGCGTACAACCGAACAACAATATTCTTTTGTTAATATTTCAAACCGTAAGTGAAACGTCAGTTTGACAACGTCTTGAGATTTTTTGCGTAAGCGTGCGGTACCGCTCGGTAACGTCCGTTTTTGTGCGATCATGTGATTGTTTGTAAATAAACACTATGATATCTAAACGTGCGGTTCGAAAACGTGCGTTAACGCACGTTGCATCTGAACTTAGCCTTAAGGTTGCGTTCCGTTTTTGCTTACCGGGTGCATGCTAGTTGGCTCCGGCGCCGGCGGTCAGATTTTAATCCCTATTTTTAAAAGGGTCCTGGGTTAGTTGGCTCCCGTTGCCGATTCTAGGAATTAAGGTGAAGTACCGTGGTAAGTTTTTTGTGTTTTTCTAAAAAAAATAATTTTAAACATACAAAAATAATAAATATATTTGAGTTACGTTTTTAAAATCCATTTTTTTATTACAAATAAAATGTTATTTATTTAAAGGAATAATTGTTTGTGTGCCTGTAGGTGGAGGAAAATACAGAAGCTAGGGTTATCAAATGCATTTTAAGAAGACACAGATGTTGAAAAATATCTTAAATATGTATTTGGCCTTCCATTTTTGGATGGCTCCCAGGTGGGTGAGTGTTTTGCGTTCGATTTCGCCAAAGTGTTACCAAATCGTCCTGCACTTCACGAATTTGCTGATTACTTGGTGAAGAATTACATCTCGGAGGACGCTGATTTTCCACCTCATATGTGAGTCAAAAAGTACCACAAACGCTTGCGAAAACCACGTTAAATTTAATTCACTGTTTTATAGTCACCATTCAAAAAAATATGGAAATTCAGTAAAATGTGTCAGTCAACGGAAAAGGTATACCGCAGGGTCGTTTTTTTTTTAAATAATTTGTGTAGAAAAAAATATTATCCTTAAAAAATAATGAAATAAGCAAATTTGAATTAGTAAAATTAATGTCATATAAATTCCATCCAAACATTTAAAATGTAATAATTATATGTAAGTATATGAAAATAAATTTATATTATACTAGCTGTTGCCCGCGACTACGTCCGCGTGGTTATAAAGATATGCATTACGATTAAGTTGTTTAATAAAAATTAATTTTATCTTTTTAAATTATTTTTATAAATTAGTAAGATATGAAGATTTTTACTATTTCATCATTTCTCAAAAATCGTATATTAAGAAAAATTGAGATATCGATAATTTGAAAACTAATGAAAGTATCAAGGAAAAGAAATGTTTTTGTGTTTAATTAAAATTTTTAAATTCTTTTAAGAAGCAAGAAAATTCTTGAGATTTAAAGATTTTTAATATTTCGGCATTTTAAATTTTATTTATTTTTTACGATCCCGCAACTCCCTTTGTGGGTGATGTTTTGTAAACTTCGTTCTTAGCTGACCTCTACTTTCCCTAAGGAATATTCCTACCAAGTTTCAAGTCGATCGGCCCTATAGTTCCAGAGATATCGTGATGACTGACTATATACATTTTATATATATATCCCCTGCAACCCCCCTTGTGGGTGGAATTTCCTAAAATCCGTTCTTAGCTGACCTCTACCTTCCCTATAGTTCCATAGTTATCGTGATGACTGACTATATACATTTTAGATATATCCCCCGCAATCCCCTTGTGGGTGGAATTTCCTAAAATCTGTTCTTAGCTGACCTCTACCTTCCCTAAGGAATATTCCTACCAAGTTTCAAGTCGATCGGCCTTATAGTTCCAGAGATATCGTGATGACTGACTATATACATTTTATATATATATATATATATATATATATATATATCATCCCTGCAACCCCCCTTGTGGGTGGAATTTCCTAAAATCCGTTCTTAGCTGACCTCTACCTTCCCTAAGGAATATTCCTACCAAGTTTCAAGTCGACGGCCTTATAGTTCCATTGATATCGTGATGACTGACTATATACATTTTATATATATCCCCCGCAACCCCCTTGTGGGTGGAATTTTCTAAAATCCGTTCTTAGCTGACCTCTACCTTTCCTAAGGAATATTCCTACCAAGTTTCAAGTCGATCGGCCTTATAGTTCCAGAGATATCGTGATGACTGCTATATACATTTTATATATATCCCCCTCAACCTCCCTTGTGGGTAAAATTTCCTAAAATCCGTCCTTAGCTGACCTCTACCTTCCCTAACGAATATTCCTATTAAGTTTCAAGTCGATCGGCCTTATAGTTTCATAGATATCGTGATGACTGACTATATACATTTTATATATATCCCCCGCAACCCCCCTTGTGGGTGGAATTTCCTAAAATCCGTTTTTAGCTGACCTCTACCTTCCCTAAGGAATATTCCTACCAAGTTTCAAGTCGATCGGCCCTATAGTTCCAGAGATATCGTGATGACTGACTATATACATGTTATATATATCCCCTGAAACCCCCCTTGTGGGTGGAATTTCCTAAAATCCGTTCTTAGCTGACCTCTACCTTCCCTATAGTTCCATAGTTATTGTGATGACTGACTATATACATTTTATATATATCCCCCGCAATCCCCTTGTGGGTGGAATTTCCTAAAATCTGTTCTTAGCTGACCTCTACCTTCCCTAAGGAATATTCCTACCAAGTTTCAAGTCGATCGGCCTTATAGTTCCAGAGATATCGTGATGACTGACTATATACATTTTATATATATATATCCCCTGCAACCCCCCTTGTGGGTGGAATTTCCTAAAATCCGTTCTTAGCTGACCTCTACCTTCCCTAAGGAATATTCCTACCAAGTTTCAAGTCGACGGCCTTATAGTTCCATAGATATCGTGATGACTGACTATATACATTTTATATATATCCCCCGCAACCCCCTTGTGGGTGGAATTTTCTAAAATCCGTTCTTAGCTGACCTCTATCTTTCCTAAGGAATATTCCTACCAAGTTTCAAGTCGATCGGCCTTATAGTTCCAGAGATATCGTGATGACTGACTATATACATTTTATATATATCCCCCTCAACCTCCCTTGTGGGTAAAATTTCCTAAAACTTGTCCTTAGCTGACCTCTACCTTCCCTAAGGAATATTCCTATTAAGTTTCAAGTCGATCGGCCTTATAGTTTCATAGATATCGTGATGACTGACTATATACATTTTATATATATCCCCCGCAACCCCCCTTGTGGGTGGAATTTCCTAAAATCCGTTCTTAGCTGACCTCTACCTTCCCTAAGGAATATTCCTACCAAGTTTCAAGTCGATCGGCCTTATAGTTCCAGAGATATCGTGATGACTGACTATATACATTTTATATATATCCCCCTCAACCTCCCTTGTGGGTAACATTTCCTAAAATCCGTCATTAGCTGACCTCTACCTTCCCTAAGGAATATTCCTATTAAGTTTCAAGTCGATCGGCCTTATAGTTTCATAGATATCGTGATGACTGACTATATACATTTTATATATATCCCCCGCAACGCCCCTTGTGGGTGGAATTTCCTAAAATCCGTTCTTAGCTGACCTCTACCTTCCCTAAGGAATATTCCTACCAATTTTTAAGTCGATCGGCCTTATAGTTCCAGAGATATTGTGATGACTACACAGATTATTTCTTTATTTCTTCGCATTTTATTTCGAAGCTCCCGTGTTGATCAAAATTTCTACTATCATTGACAAATAAGAGTACAGAATTCTCAATGATTTCAAAAAAATAATGCTTATTTTTATATTTGACATTGATAAAAACATCGCCAGGATACCTAATATACAGGTGCAGAAAACCATTAAGAAGAGAGCAATTATTGTATTCCCTTATCTCTTTGTGTGAGGAGCTTTTCTGCTAGTTTTTCTACTGTAACGATTGTATCGTTGGTTTTCGAACATTCCGTCCGGACTATAAATATTTTTAATTTATCAATTGTTATCGCGTTGATACGAGAGGGGATAGGTAATTGGGAAGGACAGAATGGGTTTCGTCGTGAGTTTGTGATTTTATTTCGTTCACTTTATCGATGAATTTGAAGAAATTCAGAGCTTTTCCGACTATCTTTGCCCTTCTGTTCTGGTGAGTAACATTTTGCCTGGGTTTTAATTTAATTAATTAATAATGATCCAAAATGCGGTTAATATAATATATTATGTATTTTTACTAACATTTAAATTTCCAAATACAATCGCTATTGTTCTAGGTCTGTTTTTGTGGTATTTTAATATTATTACATAAAAGGTAATTAATTTTTTCTCGAAATTTGGATAGACGTACCGTAAAACGGGGTTACTTTGCACTCTGATCGGTAACTTTGCACCACTGCTGTAAAAGTATATTTTTATTTTACACTGACATCTAGTTGACTTAATAGACACTTAAAATTTATCTGACCACAGAGTACACTGTAATGAATCATATTAGTGCGTCGTCGCCCCTCTCCTAGCTTTCAGTATGGACTAGCAGACTATTAAATCCTAACCTTAAATTATTGGCGATTGTTGAACCGTGCGAAATCCACTATTCTAGAATTACAAGATAAGTGAATACTGGTGAGTATATGTTCAATAACACATATTAATATTTATTAGTAAGGATAAATATTGACATATTGCTGAAAAATATATTAAAGACTTGAATATTTTTTAATTCGTACAGGTGCACATTTCTGCAGAAAATGGGGATTCTTTGCACTAGTTGTTTGGTGCAAAGTATCCCCATATTATCGACAGAATTTGGTGCAAAGGATATCCTTTCTTATTTTATGTTCTTTCAGAAAATGCCACGAGTATATAAAAGAAAAGAAGGTTCCCGGAAATATGCCGATTACACCCCGGACGCATTGGAAGAATGTCTTGCGGCAGTAAGAGATGGAATGAGTTCGAGAATAGCTTCTGAGACCTACAAAATACCTAGGCGGACAATTTTTTATAAATTAAAAGGAGTTCATCAGAATAATCCAGGATATCCACAAGTTTTTAGCAAAGAAGAAGAAAGACGTTTTGTAGCGTGCATTCACAGCCTCAGCGAGTTTGGATTTCCTGTTACCGAGCTTGAATTGCGTCAAATAATCAAGACTTACCTTAATCGTCAAGGGAGGAAAGTAGCCCGTTTTAAGCACAACATTCCCGGTCGTGATTGGGTAATATCGTTTCTAAAACGTCATAAAGATCTTACGGCCAGAATAGCATCGAATATAAAAAGAAGTAGGGCGGCAATCAATGTAAACCAAATGACCGAATATATAGAAAATTTAAGACAAACACTTGTGGATGTAGAGCCAAATGCTATTTTTAATTACGATGAGACCAACCAGACCGATGATCCTGGACAAAAAAAAGTTCTAACTAAGCGTGGTCTTAAATACCCAGAACGAATATGTAATTCATCCAACAGTAGCATTTCACTCATGATTGCAGGAAATGCAGCTGGTGATCTACTACCACCATATGTTGTGTATAAATCTAAGCACCTGTGGGATACGTGGACTGAAAATGGACCACCAGGTGCCCGCTATGGGAATACTCAATCTGGATGGTTTGAGTCTTATACTTTTGTTGACTGGTTTATGTCACTTCTGTTACCAAAACTTAAGAAAATCCCTGGAAAGAAGGTCGTCATAGGAGATAACCTATCCTCCCGCATTAATATAGAAGTTTTGGACTTATGCAGAGTAAACGATATTCATTTTGTGTGCTTGCCTTCAAATAGCACACACGTTACTCAGCCTTTGGACGTTGCATTCTTTGCGCCTATGAAGAGGGCATGGAGGGAAATCTTGTCGCGCTATAAAGAAACTCACGTAGGTAGCAGATCCAACGTTCTTGAGAAACAGCATTTTCCAGCCTTGTTGAGATCGTTGCTGGAAAAAATAGAAGAAAATGCAGCAAACAATTTAATATCAGGATTTAGAAAATGCGGTATCGTGCCTTGCGACGTAACTCCATTGATTGAGCGTCTACATTCAACAAAGTCCAGTTCTGGTAATAATACTTCCCAAGCTTCTGAGGTCGACAACACGTTTGTAGAATATTTGGAGAATAAAAGACAGAAAACTACCCAGTTCAAAACACGTACAAAGAAAAAGAAGTTAGTTTTGCCGCCAGGAAAAAGCATCGCTCACTCCGAAATTAACTTCCCTGACCAACAAGAGGCCTCTTGATCATCAAGTCACAAAAACAACGTTCCTGAACTAGAAACTGCAGAAGATTCTTCAGGTACGGAGAGAGTGGACAATGCCCACTTTTCAGGCCCAGATGATACTGATAATGAAATCGATGAAGTACAGGAAATGGAAGAGAAAATCGAGTTTAATAAAAAGTTGGAGTCTGGTACCTTAGGAGTCACTACTGTTGAAAAAGGTAAAAATTCTGGCTTAGCAGATGTTAAGAGGGTTGTTGGTGAGCACGTAATAATTTTGTATGATGGTTAAATATATCCAGGAATTATAACATCTATAAAGTCAAATGCGGCCTTAGTTAGCGCGATGACAAAATCGTTAAAATTTTGGAAGTGGCCTAAAAAACGAGACGAAATATGGTACTCATGGGATCAAGTTATTGTATCAATAAATCCCCCGAAACAAGTGTCAAAGCGTGGTTTGTATGCTGTTGCTGAAGTTGATAAACTATGGTGGGAATGATATTTTATTTTTATAATTTCTGTGAAACCAATAAAAACCAATTAAAGAATTGAAATATAACAAATATGTATTTTTGTAACCAAATGTCATGGAAAATTGAAAAAAGTCTATTATACACAATCGTGGTAGTGCAAAGTTTGCATGTATTAAATTGAAATTGTAACCTCTTTTTTCTCAATGATGTTAAATGCTCGTTTATAGAGGCTAACCAATGCGAACGGCACTCAGGGGGTAGGAGGAGAGCGAGCGTGGATTCGAACGAGCTCGATGATATTGTATTAAAAAGATATAAGGGGATATATTTACTAAAAAAACTAACCGAATTTAAAGGGGGCTAAAAAGAAAATGAGAGAAATGATGAAATAGGGAAAGGTAAATGGGCGCCACTTATTTTTTTATCATATGGACGGGGAAATAAAAGAAACCCAGATGGAAAAAAGATTCGATTATGTGAATGGGATAGAATAATTAATAAGTCGTGGTAGATCAAGTTAAAATTAGGAAGATATAGGAAATATAAGATAAGATACGGTAAAATTGAGTAACCCGGTAGATGTTCTGGTTAAAACTTTAAATTAGACACTTTTATTAGCAAAGCTAGAAAGAGAAAGTTATACTTACTTTTTGTTCTTACTTATCACAACAGCTCCATAATATATATATTAATGAGATATAAATGAGTTCAAAAGCTAAGATTTATGAGTTAAATACGTCCCATTCGTGTTGTTGATGAGATTAGATCAGAATAACTTACACCAGGTCAGAAACTAAAACATATAAATAAACAATAAACAATATTTATTACTGTGTATAGTAATAAGTCAAGCATATGAACGAAACAATAGACATATAAAATATCAACAAATGAAATAAGGTAAAATACAGTAAAACACATTAGTGTTTAATCACATATAGAAACAGTATTACACATTCAATAACAGCTAAGTATTTTTATATTGTTATTTTTGTGTACCCATTTAAGCAGAATGTGATGTGAAAAGGAATTTTAAAAGTATCAAAATTTAATAAAAAAATAGTAAAACACTTTTAGCTTAAAAGATTTTTTACTCGAGTAAAAGATGGGGGTACCATATACTAGTTTAAGTTAAAACAATTAAATTAAGAGAAACATTAAGAAGAAAATGCAGCAAACAATTTAATATCAGGATTTAGAAAATGCGGTATCGTGCCTTGCGACGTAACTCCATTGATTGAGCATTTAAGCAGAATGTGATGTGAAAAGGAATTTTAAAAGTATCAAAATTTAATAAAAAAATAGTAAAACACTTTTAGCTTAAAAGATTTTTTACTCGAGTAAAAGATGGGGGTACCATATACTAGTTTAAGTTAAAACAATTAAATTAAGAGAAACATTAAGAAACCAAAAATTTACCATAAAGGTGTTACAAAAATATTTAATCAGGCTCTGCGCAACGCTTTCACTGATAACTGAAACATGTATTCGGCGAACTGTTTCGAAATTTTCACACTTTTGGAGTCTGTAGAAAAGGCACCGGGTTTTTTATAAAAACCGGTCGCACTATGGATTATATGAGCACTTCTTACGTTAGTTACCCACACTTGGATATTATTCATGCGGATTACAATTAAGTTTTTGTGCCAAAGAAATAAATGGTATCCCTTCTTTTTCTGGTAGTTAAGCAATAGTAATGATATTAAAAAACTTACAGTTTGATTCCTATATAGTAGAATTAAATGGGGCCACACCCAATTTATATGGTACAGTAGAATCTAGTGATTCTTCGGTAATAAACGACAGCTTTTTCATCAGAGAGGTTCCACACTCATTCACTGACTTTAACTTAATTAGAAACACTAAATAGCAAGTAATTCTTTGAAAATCTAAAGGAAATTTGCCGGTACTTGAATCTAGGGGTTGTACATAATGACTTGCCAGCACAAAAACCCAAGCTAGACTAAATTGGAGATAGCGGTAAAAAGCAACCCGCGTCGCTTCAAACTACCCCACTTACGCAGCGTGACCTTATTCACGAGATTTGATTGGTCAGTATTAAAAAAATCAATAGTTTGACGGTTAAATTTCGTTATAGTCGAGAATTTTCTGGAATGTAAAATGGTCAGAGCCGGCTTAAGTAAGAAGAAATTATAAAAAATAAAAATTTTTTGCATAGAGTTTTTTGGACACGCTACAAAATATAAAAAATATGTATTTTTGTAACCAAATGTCATGGAAAATTGAAAAAAGTCTATTATACACAATCGTGGTAGTGCAAAGTTTGCATGTATGAGGTCTAACTTTGCACTGGCAGCAATTTAACGGGTGAAACAAACTTAAAATATAACTGGTGCAAAGTATTCCCATAATGGGGTATACTTTGCGCCAAAAATAACACGATTCCAGAAAATAAATAATTTGAAAAACCAATATCAAATTTTAGTGAGTTATCGTTTATTACCTGTAGAAGAGCCTTCAACATTCAGTAATATTTTAAATTACTTTTAAGCAAGTTTTACAGAATAATATATATCTAAAGGACAAAAGATGGTGCAAAGTAAACCCGTTTTACGATATAGCGATTGTGTTTGAAAATTATTACTTGAAATTCGTAGTTTTGATTCCAATTTTATTAATAGGGTTATTGCCAACTATAAGAAGGGCCCTATTAAGGACCAACAAATTGCTATCTGAAAAAATTTCGCAGTTCGACGTCATTCTGTGAAGCCGACGCCATTTTGCTGTTCCGTTCCACGTCGATAGAAAATCTGACTAAAAGTCCTTAAGGAGTATTCCCTTCCGACAGCTCTTCCGTTCAACGACGTGTGAGATTCCGACAAGTAGTTCCTAGAGTGGGTATTCCATTCCGTTGCTGTTCCGATTCCACGTCGTTAGAAGAATCCGACAAGAAGTCCCTACAGGGCAATTCCATTCCGTTTTGCTGTTCCGTTTCCACGTCGTGTGAAAATCCATCTAGAAGTCCCTAGGAAGGTACCCCATCCTTCCTACTGCTCCGCTCCCCTGGATCAAAACTCCGTCAGAAGCCATCGGAACCAAACCAAGATAAGAGATATAATTAATTAATTTTTTTTAATTAAATTACTATTCTCTTTTAAAGTAATAAACCATTTTAATCTTATCTTTCGAATTTTATTTGTGTGTCTGTACTTGGCGCCCTTTAATTATTAATGTTTGGAGAGAATCTAGTAGAACAAAGAAGGAAGCCACGACCCACGGGAGCTAGCCTAGGGTACTTTTAAGGTTACACTACTTATACTTATATGAAATAAACCATACAAATGATCTTGTTACTAATGTTAAATCCTAATTCTAAAGCATTAACTTCCTTTATTATGTTTAAGTTAAAGAAAAATGAATAGAGGCTGTTTCTTTTTCTGATATCACCCGAAGTTAGAATGTATTTTCTGGTTTTCACTTCAATTTAATTGATTTTGGTTGAGATTTGTTTGTTGCAGTTATGAATAACTTTTAAAATACGAGTTATTTTTTTTTGTTATTGATTTCTCAATAATATAAACTGGTCAGATCTCATAGAATAGTTAAGTACACCAACACATGTTAGCACGTTTGATATCTTTTAACAACTTCTTCCTAATCGTCTCTCAATGAATCTGTCTTTTATAGTAGTTTCATTATCATCTTAATAAGTGTTATTCCCCCAGAGTTTAGTTTTTAACCTTTCTTAAATACGGAATTGTTGTGCTGTACCAATCATCAGAAACTTCTCCTGTACTTTTTATCCTAGTAAATAGTTGGCAGGTATCCTAAGTCTATTAGCCAACTACTTTTTCCTCTGTATTTTAAAAGCTTGTTAATTACTTTTTCCTTTGTATTTTAAAAGCTTGTTAATTAATCTTTCCTCTGTATTTTAAAAGCTTGTTTCGGAAGAATGCCATAATTACGTGGTGCTATTTTTCTAATTTTTTCTCCATTTTCGCGCTGGAGGTGTATTAAGTATTTCTATGGTATCCATTTCATCGGCATCCATTCTTTAAAGCTTTTCTCCCACTGTTTAAGTGACATCCGTTTTGTTTACTGGTTTCTTTCAACTTTTAAGCATTTTACAGACCTTTATTTGCACTCAACGTAGGTAGGTATGTCATTGATTACTTATAAACTTGCTTTAATTTTAATGGTTTTTATTTTGGAGTTTGCTTCATTTTTGATTAGTGTATATTTTATTATTATTATTATTATCTATTCTATACATATAATAAAACTGTAGGAATGTATATGTGTGTGCGCACATCACATGAAAACTACTAATCCGATTCGAATGCGGTTTTCACAGATGTATTTGTCTTCTTTCAACTTAACATCAGGTGTATAAAAATTTCATAAACTTGATGGATAATTATCATGGAATAAAACACTTTCACTATTAGATAGCTGATGTAATAAAGACTAACTAAGACTACTTATGTTTTAGTATATTTACTTTAGAATTATACACATAAGCTCCCTGTTACTCGGATCCATAAAGCATGGGCGGACTTTTGCTAACGGTTTAACGACTTTGTTTAAAAATTGATTTTTGGTCCTCCGTCCAGAAACAATACTATTAATCACTTCAAAATCGTCCGGAAAATGACAGTTTCCGGCCTAGGCCGGCAAAGTAGCTTTTAGATTCTCTAAAGAGATGGCGCTATGAGTTATCAAAAATACATAATGAATAATACAAATTTTAATTAAATTTACTTAAAAACAGCGTATAATATACTAAACTAATAACTTTTTCTAAAGGCAACCAGGATTCTAATTTAGGTACATTTAATTTCTCTCACAACTCTTATTTTAAATTTGACATTTATGTCAATTTACAACTACTTATCATTTTGATTCAAATAGAAGTGTCATCAAGTAGTCTCTGGAAAATTCAAATTTGTAGTGGCAGCACCCACGTTTAGTGAAATTTGAATCGCAATATTAGCCAGCTTGTGATCAGATTGCTACATCACCGAGCGAAATATAGGGTGGGGACTGGTCGATCGACCGGCGCGTTAGCTGCGGCGAAAGTAAGCAATAATCCACGGTCAACTGATAAGCGTTTTATATAAAAAAATATTGAAAAGATGGGTTATTTAAGTTGTTGTGTAGTTAATTGTAAAAATACGAGTCGAAACAAGAAATATAAATTTTACACGTTTCCTGTAGCAAGTTGGAAATTAGAACAAAGAAAAAAATGGATTAAAGCAGTTAATAGACAAAAGTAAGTAATGTTTAACATAACTTTATTTGACGTTTACAAAAAAACACGTGTCACGTGTAGGATATAGAATACTTTACTAAGTGTAAAAAATAATAATTATGATTTTAGTAAATCCATAAATAGTAAAATAACTTTTTTCTAGTCCCGATGGATCGCCCTGGACACCGAAACGAACCAGTTATATTTGTAGTGATCATTTTGTTGGGGGTAAAAAATCGGACGAAGAGACCAGTCTAAGCTATATTCCAACAATTTTCCCAGCAATATACAAAAAATCAACAATTGATGCAGATGCAGCTTTAAGCAAGTTTATAGTTAAAATTAATTAATTTATAATTTTTAAAAATTCATGAAATTATAATTATAAAAAAAAACATTTCAGGCACCACCGATTTATGAACCGAAGATTTAAGAGAAAAACAAGTTTAGTTATGAGCATCTGCGATGGATTCCTAAGTGTACAAAATCCGGAAATTTTTTAGAGAATACAGTTGCGGCACAATGTTTTTTAAAAACACAAGATCAAGAAGGTCAAGTTAATTTTCTTGAAGACTCGATTGAAATAGGCAGAACATTCACTTGCAATAGATACATGTACATAAATGATCAAAAATGCGATGCAGAAATACAAAAAAATATTGCGGATGCTGGAAAAAATTAAAATTGCAATTAATAGAAAAAAATTCGCCGACAAGTCTTCTGGCCCTTCAGAAACAGTTTTTGTAGATCAGTCTACTGAGACTGAAAATAAAAATTTTCTTGGTTATAAATCAATAGAAAAAGACGAACAAATGTTTGATTTAGCCGGTGTGAATCTTGATCATTTTCAATTTATATTAAAAAGGACGTATCCATTACCAAAGTGTACCATGTCTGCAGAAGATAGATGTTTAATTTTTTTAATGAAAATTAAAACTGGTCTAACATTTTCAGCTTTGGGTGTGTTATTTGGCGTACACAGGACAACGATTTCGAGAATTTTTTATTCCACTCTGGAAAGATTAGCTGCAACAACATCAAATTTGGTATACTGGCCAAAAATAGATGTTGTCCAGGCAACAATGCCAAAATGTTTTTATCCCGACTATGCAAACGTTCGAGTAATTATTGATTGCACTGAGTTTAGAATTAAAGTACCATCCTCTCTTGATAATCGTGTTTATTGTTACTCACATTATAAAAAAGGTTTTACAGCCAAGGTACTTATTGGTATCACTCCAAGTGGTTTTATTAGTTTTAAATCTAATGTACATGGAGGAAGAACAAGTGATTCACAAATTACCATCGAATCTGGATTGATAGATAAGCTAGAAGAAGGCGATGTTGTTTTGGCTGATAAAGGATTCCCAGAAATCAAGTCATCAATTGATCAAATTGGGAAAAAAGTAATGATTGTGATGCCTTCATTTTTTGAAAAAAATAAAGAATTTTATACTCAACAAACTGAACAAACTTATAACGTCGTGCGTGTAAGAATCCATGTAGAAAGAATAATGCAGCGATTAAGAATTTATTCAATTTTGGATAAATTTAGGGACAATTTATTTCTATACATGGATGATATTTTGCATATTTGCTGCGTTTTAGTCAATTTGCAGCCTCCGATAATTTCGAACAAAGACGATGATTGAAAAAACATTTAACGATTTTGCTGTATAATTAACATGTAATTAAAATTTGATGTTTACAATAAATACAATATATTTTAACATATTAAACTTCTTAAATATTTTTCACACATGATACCAAATTCAAAACATCTCTTCAAAAACTGAATTGATTACTATTTTAAACAATTTAATTTATACAAAATTATTATTTTTTTCACTGAGCAGCATCAAATAAACATAAAATGACGTGGAAAAATGTAACTGATAGGTGTCACTTTCATCGCGCCCTGTGCCAATAACTATATAACATTTTGACACATCGCAATGACATATAATTCCCTAACTAAAGTTCTGTTTCCATTGAATCTAGTAATAAAGTTAAAGATGATCTCACACGTACCCAGCCCACTTGATGACAATTCTATCTGAATCGACTATATCTCGATTTTATTTTTGCTCATTGAACTAAAATAGTTCATTGTCTCTGCTATTTTTATATAAAATTACTAGCGGACTCGGCGAACTTCGCACCGCCTAACACTAATGTTTTTTCCATTTTTTTTTTATTTTTACGATTAGTTTTTTGTATTTTTTATCATATTTTCTTGTTAGTTACCAGTTTTTACTATTATTTATAGTACTTTGTAATTTATCGGTTAGGTATATTATATATTAACTGCGCCACCTAACGGTGGCGTCATAGTTCTTAGGTAAGTAAGTTTTGCTCTTTTAAATATATGAGATATCAACTGCGCCACCTTATGGTGGCGTCATAGTACTTAGTTATGTAAGAATTACAGGTGTAAATATATAACATCTCAACTGCGCCACCTTAGGGTAGCGTCATAATGATTAATTTCGTAATAAACGCTTCCGATCGCTGCAAAATTCAAAGTGCTATAAGGAAAATCGCGGCCTCCGATGCGCTATTTATAGGCACGTTACCGCCGCGCCGCCCCGGCCGGCCAGTACCACCGCAAGCGCTACGTCCCGCAATTTTAAATTTGTAATATCTTCGAAAATATTCATTTAAATCTTGTGCTGTAAAGGACCATATAGATGGATAAGGATTAATGCTGTATTGTTTAAAATCACTTCAAAAATTAGCCATTATTTGTCGTAAAAAGTAAATGACAAAAAAATGTTATTGTGGGAGTTTTCTGTAGACCTTTTCAATGTGTACAAATAATTAGTACATTATTTTGATAAATCTCGTAGGGTTCAGCCTGCGTTTGCAATGTAAGCGAAAAAAAATTGATAATAACCGACATCACATTAGAAACCTCAAAAATAACAGTATTTTTACACTATTTAGTGGATGTTATTATACACATAAACCTTCCTCTTGAATCACTCTATCTATTAAAAAAAACCGTATCAAAATCCGTTGCGTAGTTTTAAAGATTTAAGCATACAAAGGGAAATAGGGACAGAAAAAGCGACTTTGTTTTATACTATGTATTGATTAGATATTAATGTTAATATTTTCAATATAACAATTTTTAGTGTGTTGCTTATTATCAAAGTATTCGTATGTATAAAAATTAAGGATCTTAAAATCGATTATCAGAAAATCATTCTTTATTACTAATTCTTTTAATCGTGCAATAGATGTCAATAAACATCTAATCTTGTATGTCATAAAGTAAAAAGTTTTTGAACTTTTGAAAATATTAAAAATTAGTCGGACCAAAAAATAGTGTGTGTTACACGTCCGGGAAATGTTTTGCAAGTGCTCGTATTGTTTCGCCTCGGTGCTACGCACCTCTGCTACACAACTTTACTCTCTCTTGCAAAATGTCATTTTCCGTCCTTGTGTCACAAATAACTATTCTAGCACATCATACTTTTTTATTTGGTAAGGTATCTTATACTTTACCACTGTTTGTCTTGATTTAAATTGTTTCATTAATTTTTACCGTTTTTCTTTTATGAAAATATAAAATCCATTAGTTATGCCTAAAAAAATGACAAATCGAAATTAAAAACAAACATGAAAATAAATCCTAACAGGATAGGGAAGGTTATTGTAAAATCTGAGAACTCAACAAAAAATATTTTGTTAAATCCAAATGCGCACGAAGTCGTGGGCACAGCTGGTAAAATATAAACTGTGGATATGGGTACAGCTACTTGCTCGGCAGTGTCAATAGCAATAACATAAAAAACACTCATATATACCAATTTTCCTTACGTTGAGACAAGCCAAAGCCTATACCTCTCAGGCAAAGATACCATTTATTTTTATATATGATATTTTAATAAAGCACAATATTAAACGTTGTTAAAATTCAATTTATTTAAAAAATATTGGACCAATATATTAACCAATAACGCAGTCGCTATTACTATAACTTTTTTACATAGGCATAATAGGTAATCCTTCCATAGCAGCTTCTCTTTCCTGTTTTTTCTTCAGTTTCTTTAACCGTTTTTCTTTTTCTTGTTTTCTTATTAAAGCCTGAATTTTCGCCGGAACTACCCAACCATTTATCAAGCAATCAAAAAGACCTCGATTAGGTTTCTCCATCAAATTTTTTACAAATTCGGTGTGCTTTTCAAGTTTTTTCATAATTTTAGCTTCTGCTGCGGCCTCTTTACCTGTTTAAAAAACTGATTATTAAGGCAATTATTATTAAAGATCGTTTTATAAAAAAAGTCATTAAGAAATATTTCAATTTTTTAATGAGATTTTATTTTTCCATTATTAATTTAACGGATACAATTAAACTTATTTAATAGGTATGTCGTTTTGTCAATTAATCAATAATGTTTAATTTTTTTATTAAGCATAATATTAGGAAAACAAACAAAAATGTGCAATTTAATTGTACCATCACTCAATCATTATAAGAAACATTTATTTATCCAATCCTTATTCTTGCATATTTTTCTGTAAATATATTATCCACAGAGAATTAAAAAAATATTGTTACGAGCCGGTCCGGACCTGCCGCTCAGACAGTAGTGTGAGTAGAGGCGTTCTTAGACTCTAGGAATATCTGGTGGCTGTTAGAACGTTTGATTCTAGAAAGATTGTTTTTTGTTGTAACTTTGGAGATACTTCTAGACGGATTTAATTTTATATATAAGAGACCGTTTTGGACGGAGAAGAAGAATTGTAATTGTAATAGCTAGCGTTATACTGTAAAATAGATGCGAGATATTTTAAAGACGTTATCCAGTAGTTGTGACTGTATCAAAACTGTGTAGATTATTTTCAGAAATTGTTATTTAAATGTGTTTATCAATAAATTGTTAAGTTTGTCTGCTGTTTATCACTTATCCCGAATCCACGAAGGAAAAATATAACAATATTGTTATAATTTTTCCTTTGTAGGTTGGATAAGTGATAACAGCAGAAAAACTTAACAATTTATTAGTAAACACAACTAAATTGCAATTTTCTTTAACTAATTTAAACAACCTTAATACAATTACAATTACTATATAAATAGCGTCGTTAAAATATTTCGTATAACAATTTGCACTTTATCGCAAGCTACTACAAATACAATTAATTCTTATCGCAAACTAATACAATCACCACTATTATGTATCGCCGACTATCGCTATAACAACTACTGTCTGTCCTCCGTCCAACCGGTCCTTTTATATAAAATTAATCCTTTTAGAACCATCTACACAAATCCCACAATACAATTCTTCTAGAAACTCGCTACGTTACGTTTCTAGAACGTAGAAGGTTATCGGCTTCCAATCGAACAATATCAGGTTCCAAGAACTGCTCTGTCTGTCTCGTTTCTTCCTGGGCGGCAGGTCCGGCTCGAGTCGTAACAATATTATATGAAGTAACTTAACTTATTTAATTCAGATACATATCAAAATTATTGTAACAAAATTTCTATAAATTTAAATTTTTTAATTAAAATTTTTGGAAGGTATACAAACAAGAATATATTAAGTGACATTAAAAATAAAGCGAGACTCAAAAAATGTCGCATTAAGCAGGACCAGAACCTGCTACCTACAGTTTTACGCACTGACGCTATAACAACTAAGCTATGAATGGCACCAAATCATTTTTCGGTCATTAAATGTCATTTAGTATATTCTTCCTAAAAAATTTCAAAATTTTCAACCGAATAAAAATATAAGACTGGGCAAAAAAAGTGACTAAAGTTTGATATTGTCGATTTAACAAAAATTTTTCTCTTATTAACGTCATATGCTATAAGTGCTTATGAAGATAATGAGTATGTGTCTCATGTGACATTAGTTAAATTTCGTGACACTTTTAGGTCCCTGAAAAATTTTGTATTTTGTAGTGCGCTGAACATCAACCTTAAAAAACCTAAAAGTGTGACGTTTAATAGTTATTTATGTATCAAGGGCGTAAAACAGGCGTTTATGGACCGCAACGTGTAAATAAGAGCCCGAGCCGCAGGCGAGGGCTATTAACACGTAAGGTCCATAAACGCTGTTTACGCCCGAAATACATAGAAACTTTTATGCACGACCGTTTTAATAATCATTTATTAAAAAAATTACACTGTCAATTGAAAAAAATAAACGGTCAAATGACAACTGTCAATTGACAAAATTCTACTGTCAAATGTCAAATATTAACTGTCAAATGCCACCTGCAACTGTCAAACGTCAACTGTCAAATGCCAAATTTGAAATGTCAAATCTCTACTGTCAAATGTAAAATATTCTATGTCAGCTGTCAAATGTCAATTGTCAATGTCAACGATTTTTTTAATAATAAAACTTATAAAGGATATTTTTATTTTTATTTTTTGTGAACAATTACCATTTCAACTTGCATGAATTTTATACCTCGAACCTCGATATTATTAACAACTTACCCTGTATAATAATTCACCTAATAATTTGTATTCATTCGTTATTTAAAATTAATAATTTGATTGAAACTAATATGCACAGTGGCTAGAGATAATATTTTAAAACAACAATCTATATACCTATGTTTTCGTTACCCTAACAACAAAGTCAAAATAGGTGGTGGCCATTTTTATTTAGACTCATTGTCAGTTTAGATGATTGCAAGTATTTCAATATTTTAGACAAAAAAATTACTTTACCGCCCGCCATTTACACTTTATCGCCCGGCGGGCGGTAAAGTAGTCCACGGGCGCTAAAGTGGAACTTTACGCCCGCTAAATGTATGTAATAATCTGTACTTTACCGCCCGGTCGTGCATAAAATTTATTTTTGCGACGTGATGGTCTCATTAATATGTTGAGAACTGATATATTATACCTGCGGGTTGCCGTTTAAAGACACGATTTTCGGCGTGTTGTTTATATAATACCTAAATATATCCTATGTTAATATTTGATTTATACAAAATATTTAACATATTGTAACCGAATAAGGAATGGACCTCTACTTTAAAGATTGTTTTAAGGTTATATTCCAGAATCTTCTAGATGTAGTAATTAGGGTAGATCATGTTACTCGAAAATGTTTTTATTAATAAGAGGGTGTATTAGTGTCAAGGGGAGTTTAAATAGTTTTTTTAATTGTAAAACTGTTTACATGTAATCCAGCAAAGTTCTTGTGTATCTGGAACAATTCTGGTGAATAAATTGTGTCCCCATTAGTATTACAAATTGGTGCCAGGTGTAGGGTGAAGATACAAGAAGATAAATTAACTATTGGTGACACACAATTACATTATGAAGAACTTGAACATGGTGTACTATTTGGCTCAATGTACAAAAACGTAGGCTTTTTCAACTAGGACACAATAACACACGTATAAGCAAATACATTAACGGTGTAAACATGCCAGTTTTTTTCAATTGAAAGATCTTTGAATTATAATTTCGCTTGACCTAAAGTGGTCTCCTTATATTACATCAATCTCCAAGGCGGTTAACCGAGTAATGTACATAGTCAGACAACCTTTCCAAGTCTCTCTCCATAACTGTTAGCTACTATTAACAAAACTTACATTCGTCCCATTTTGGACTTTGCTGCACGTTTGCAAAAGACATTCATGCTCTTAAGCAAGTTCAAAGGTGAATCTCCAGACTTTCTCCAGCAATTTGTAATCTCCACTATAAAGAACCAATCCACATCTTATGATTATGCAGCCTCCGTGGGATCTGATCGAGATATACAAAATTTAACAAGGTCATTATTTGCTTGACCTCAGTTTATTTGTTTTTAGTGACGATGTGCGAAATCGTGTTCTTCAATATAAACTAGTGCACAAAATGTTTAAAAAGCTGTGTCGACATCACTTTCTTACAAACAGAATCTTCAGAGATTGGAACGCGCTTTCTAATTTTTTGGTCGACGCTACCGTTTACGAAGTAGAGATACCAGGAGTCTACACGGTATAGTCTTTTCCATAATATTTCTGGTCACAATAATCAACCCAGATTATAGTTCTATTTTTTGCCACTGGCTGTGCAAGTAATCAGGAGATACCGATGTTTTTATTATTATGACATTTAAATGTCGCAAAATTAAATTAAATATACAATATTAATTTTTTCTACAAGCATGCGTAAAACAACACTTTCCCGCGGGTAAGAATTCTTTCCGCACGGAGTGCGGATAAGAATTTTTCCCGCACGTATTTTTTTTATTAAATGAATATGTCCTGCGATAACCTTTTTGACAGATTATTATATTATTACCTTTATCTTATTGTACATACAAATAGTAAAAAAATTAAGATTATTTTACATAAAATAGGGATTTTTCAAATGTTTGTACGTCTGTAAACCTTACTCAAAGCAAAAACAATCTCACCTGTTTAAGTAGGGTTGCTACAGCTTCAGTCGTGTATTTATTGACACTATGAAAGATTTAATTGTCACAATCGCATCTTTTCAAGTATCTGAATAATTTTGAACTATTTTTATGCTTGTAGAAAAAATATTGATCCTAACTCTTGCGGAAATTAACTTTCCCGTACCTAATAACGTACATCGGCAGTTCGCGTGTGGAAAAGTATAACTTTCCACACTTGTTAGGATAATAACTATATTTATTTAAAATAAGTTGTCATAAAAGCTGTCAATAGCAACAAAACTTCCCGCGTAAGGATTTTAACGAGTATTTCTTGAAGAATGACGCACTCTACCAGCAATAGTTCTGTCCCCTAAATTGAGACCATTTGTTCAACATTACGTTTAGACTCCTGGTATCTATACTTCGTGCTACCGTTGTAAATGCTTTTAAATCTTTTTTGTACAACTGTCATTAAAAGTGACACTTTTAATGATAGCAAACAATGTTAAAAACGATTGTTTACATAGCAGCGTGTTAAAAATACTTTTAACACGTTGCCATGTAAACAAGTTTACTTTTAACACGGTTTAGTTTACTTTTAACACGGCTTGGTTCATTGTCATTGAAAATTCGCTCGTTTCATTATCAAAATAGGGAAGTTGTACAAAAAACATTGTATGGTATTTGTGTTAAAAGTGATTTTATTTTGTTCGTGAAATTGTTCAATTCGCTCCGCTCATTTCACAAACGTTTTCACTCACAAAATAAAACCTCACTTTTAACACTCATATCATAAATAACTATTTTAGACAGTTCAATGTTATATTTTGTAATCACATTTGTTTGTTTTATGGAGGGTAGAGGTAAGGAGAATTCACTCTTATGAGGCTAAAGCTTCAAAAGTGTCCGTCCAAAAGCGTAAAATTTTGTTTTACTCGGTTGCCGAAGCGGGCGCTGTTAAGCAATAATTCCATGATCTGAATATAGCGATTTTAAACCGACTGAAATATGCAAAAATTAATGAAGTCTAACCTTTCACCCTGGTCTAACCTAAAAATTAACGTGACACGTTGTTGATATTAGATTGTAATATTATAAATTAAAATGGTGCAATTTTGTGTGCCTAATTGAAAAGTGTTCGAATAGTCGCGAAACGACAAAGAAAATATCGAATGATATATACTCTGTGTTTTTTTTTCGGCCAACGGTACGTAAAAAGAAATTATTTTAATTGTAGAAATTTTCAAGAAAAAGATATCCATATGTATAACAAGATTGTGGTCGGTCGGAAATGCTGTTCATTATCATTATGGAGGGTAGAGGTAAGGAGAATTCAGTCTGTATATAAAAAGTGTCCATCCAAAAGCGTAAAATTTTGTTTTAATAAGTTGCCGAAGCGGGCGCTGTTAAGCAATAATTCCATGATCTGAATATAGCGATTTTAAACCGACTGAAATATGCAAAAAATAATGAAGTCTTACCCTAAAAATTAACGTGACAGATTGTTGATATGATATGATAGATTGATATATGATTAGATTTTAATATTGTTATAAGTTAAAATGGTGAAATCTTGTGTAATTAAAAATTGTTCAAACAGGCGCAAAACGAAAAAAAAAATGTTGGATGATGTATGTATCATTTTTTCGGCCAACGGTTCGTAAAAAGAAATTTAATTATATAAACAAGTAAAACCATATAGTTATTGGATCAATTTTTTTTAATTTAAGGTACTTTTTTAAATTATATTTATTTCGTGATAAAAAATTAATATAATAATAATAATAGTAATAAAGCAGTTTCTTTATTTATCTTTGTACATTTATGTATAGACTCCAGCACGGTTACAGCTTTGGACGAAATCTTTGGACATTGCTATAGGTACATATGGATATCTTTTTCTTGAAAGTTTCTACAATTAAAATAATTACGTACCGATGGCCGAAAAAAACACAGAGTATATATCATTCTATATTTTCGTTTTGCGACTATTCGAACAATTTTCAATTAGGTACCTACACAAAATTGCACCATTTTAATTTATAATATTACAATCCAATATCAACAACGTGTCACTTTAATTTTTAGGTTAGACCAGGGTGAAAGGTTAGACTTCATTAATTTTTGCATATTTCAGTCGGTTTAAAATGGCTATATTCAGATCATGGAATTATTGCTTAACAGCGCCCTCTTTGGCAACCAAGTAAAACAAAATTTTACGCTTTTGGACGGACACTTTTGAAGCTTTTTTCCATAAGAGTGAATTCTCCTTACCTCTACCCTCCATAATTATCATTTATCTCATAGAAAGATTCTTCAACCAAATGTATTGCCAACTATTAAACATCAATTTCAATTAATTCCTGAATAGTTATTAAATTAACAAAAAAATTTGATTCAATAACTATCGATTTGGTTTTACTGGTTTATATAATTACATTTCTTTTTACGTACCGTTGGCCGAAAAAATGACACAGAGCCATACATCATTCAATATTTTCTTTTTCGTTTTGCGACTATTTGAACAATTTTTAATTACACAAGATTTCACCATTTTAACTTATAACAATATTAAAATCTAACCATATATCAATCTATACTTCGTGATATATCATATCAACAATCTTTCACGTTAATTTTAAGGGTAAGACTTCATTAATTTTTGCATATTTCACTCGGTTTAAAATCGCTATATTCAGATCATGGAATTATAGCTTAACAGCGCCCGCTTCGGCAACCTAGTAAAACAAAATTTTACGCTTTTGGACGGACACTTTTTATATACAGACTGAGTTCTCCTTACCTCTACCCTCCATAGTTTGTTTGAACGGCTCTGCAACTATGTATGTATGTATGTTGTTAGGGGTAACAGATACACCTGCGACCTATAAGATCTATTGTGTCTTCCTTTTCTTGCTATATTTCTGATGATCCCTCAGACTTATAGCAGCTCTTCTAGTCCTATCTTCCTTAGAAAGTTTAGGATATCATTGGGTTTTAAATTAGGTAGTTCTTCCCTTTCTATTTCGTATGACTCTAGGTATTTGACCCTAGAAGTACTTAATGCTATGCATTCTGAAAGTATGTTTATTGAGGTTTCGCTATCCATTTTTTTCCTTAGTTTTTCTAAGATTGTACTACTGCTGATTCCACAGGATGGTTCTGGTCCCAGGTATGGGGTTTCAGCTCCTTTTTTGCCAGCTTGTCTGCTGTTTCATTTCCTTCTATTCCTACGTGTCCTGGAATCCATAGAAGGGTAACAGTGTTATTCTGTCCTAGTTCATTTAATTTGCCTAGGAATTCCCAGACCCTCTTTGAACTGATTGTATCTGAGTTCAGAGCTTTGATGGCTGCTTGACTATCTGACCTGATTACAATCTTCTGTCTACGATAGTTCCTTTCAAAGTTAAATTCTATAAATCTTTCGATGGCACCAATTTCCGCTTGAAAGATGCTTGGGTACGTACCCAAGCTTTCTGAGTATTTGGTTCTAGGTCCAAACACCCCTGCTCCTGTTTCTTTATATGTCTTGGAGCCGTCCGTATACCATTTTATGGCGTTTTGGCTTAGCCCCAATATGGTGTTTTCGTCCCATTTAAATTTGCTTCCTGGTTTAGTGGTAAATTTTCTTACAAAAATAAATTTCTTTGGTATGTCATTTTGGGGCATTTCTCAAGTTTGATCAAGTTGAAGTGATGGAGGTTTTTCTTTGATTATTCCTTCTTTGATCATTCTATATATTGTTTTCTTTCTAGCATTTTCTACTTGAAGATGGAGTGGAGAGAGATTTAGTATTACTTCCATTGCAGCAGTGGGACATGTTCTTATTGCTCCAGTGATACATGCACAGGCTAGTCTCTGAATCTTTGAGAGTTTTGTCCTCGTAGTGATCATAATTAGTTAGCTCTCGCGCCCCAAGCTGGTGCCCCATTTGTGATGATATGTCTCACTATTGCTGTGTACATCCATTGCAATGTCTTTGGGTTACAGCCCTAATTTTTCCCAGCAATGTTTTTGCACACCATAAGGGCTTTTGTAGCTTTCTGTATTATTTCGTTTTCGTGTTTGCTCCAGAGTAACTTATTATCTAGGATTAGCCCTAGATATTTGACCTCTATCTTCCACTTAACGGTATTTCCACCTATTTTTATGGTTTTTAGTTTGGGTTTCTTTTTCCTTGTAAAGGTTACTAACGTGGTCTTGGTGGGGTTACATTAAGTCCCACTGAATCACACCACTGCTTTGCTATGTTCAGTCCTCTTTGCACTATGTCGCAGAGGACGTTTTCATATTTTCCTCTTGCGAGGATTACTACGTCATCGGAGTAACCTTGGCAAGCTATACCTAGTTCGGTCAATTTTCAGAGTAAGCTGTCTGCGGTGAGACTCAACATACAATCTGCCCAATTTCACTTTAGCTATAATATGCGCAAATGAAGAAGAGAGAGCATCGCAACAAAGCCAGAAGACATTGTCTCGAGACCGACGAATCTGAGCGTCTCCCCACCTTGGTTCATCATAAACCAGTGCGCATCTCAACGTCAGAGCTAAAGTGAAATTGAGCAGATTGTAAGTGGGGATGCAACTTAACCTAGCGGACAACCTCTGGCCGTATTGATGGAGATAGTGTCTTAGCCTACCTTTATTTCTGCGATTCTTGTAGACAGTAATTGCAACTATACATAATGTCATAATGATAATGAGAATAATTTTAAGATTAAATTGTATAAAAAATAATCAAATAATGATTTATTTATGTATATGGTACGTATTTTGTAATCAAATATTAATTATATCTAAATTGTAAGTACCTACTTAGCATATATATAAATAACATGTCAAAAATCGCACCTATAAACGGTAACCTGTCTTATGTAATTTCTTAACATAATCACGATGGTCACCACGTCGCAAAAATAATTATTTATAACTGTTAAACGTAACACTTTTAGCTTTTTTAAGATTGCTATTCGTGTTTAGCGTACTGGAAGTAGAGTAAGTCCATAAATTTCCAGGGATCTAAAACTATCACGGAAGATCTAAACGGGTCCCTAACTATTTGGTGGTAAAGATAATAGGAATGATATTTTTATAACACCTACCTCCTTTGTTTGGTTCCGAATTCCAAGCATCTGGATCGCCTTCTTTCTCTATATTCAATGATTCCTCTGATACAACATCACACATCCGTGGTTTAATATCAAGCGACATATTGATGCTTTTTTATTTTTGTTAACAAGACTAAGATGAATTTTACTCTAAAACAAAATTATATTATAATATACTAGCTGACCCGGCCACGCGTTGCTGTGGCTAAGGTTTTTGTTATACTTATTACATTGTAGTAATCTATTTAAGAGGAACAGTAGTAGAACATTAGTCATGGGGACCACCATGCTTGTTTACATAGATGCCATTTGTAAAAAATATGGCGACCTCCATGACAGATTTTCTACTACTGCAACCCCTTAATACAATGAAATTATTATTTACGAATGAAGACGGAAACGTTAAAGCTGGTATAAAAATTCACTGGATTGATATTAAGCAAAAATCAATACAAAAGAATTTTAAAATTTATTATTATTTTTATTGAAGTTTATAACAAATGAGTATATTACTGTCACGCCTGGAGAGATTTGAGAGAATGTGCTTTATAAGGATAAGGAGTAGCTTACTAAAGGCACTCCCGGCCAGGTATCCTGCTGAAGGCAGAAAACTAACCAAGGGTAAGATGGGATAAACAACAGGAAACAAACAACAAATATATTAACGAATAAATAAGCAATAAGAATGAGTGATAAACATTAGCGGGCTCGCACACCGGAGCAATATGCAACTAGCAACTAGCAACAAGCAATAAGCAACAGGCAACATATTTTGTTGTACTTCGCACACCAAAGCAATAAAAAATCACTTGTTTAAAATCTCGTCTGATGAAGACGAAGTGATAATGTTGTGGCACTTGTTAAGGAGAAAGAAAAGAACAAGGAGACGATATTGGATTCATCCAGCATTTGAAGCGTTGAGTAAACATGGAGCCAATATAAGTGCTCAAGAATTAAAGAAGCATCCCACACAGTTAAACTATTACCGAATGAGTCCGAGTACCTACTTTTGAAACGTTAGTTCAGCTGATAGCACCTTATATTACTAAACAAGACACCAATTACAGATATGCGATCAGCCCACAGGAACAACTTTTAATCACATTAAAGTAAGATAAATTAAATAAAACATACATAAAAAAGTATTTTATTGAAAAAACTAAAAAATATAAAAAAATTATATTATTGTTCTGTTAAAGACGAATTCCTATTGTCATAAACTGACATGTTGGGTGAAAAATTAAAACCTTTAATTATCTAACACTGCTTAATAGACGAAATATTGCCAAATTATGGGCAATATAGTTGCTTTTCAACCGACACGTCGTGTCGCTAGCAATATATGTTGCTGTAGAAAGGCGATAGCGATATCGTATTGCGTCGGTGTGCGAGATCCATAAAAATGTAATGGAAAAACACATTGGCGATAATATTGCTTATTGCTAGTTGCTAGTTGCTTATTGCTTATTGCTTATTGCTCCGGTGTGCGAGCCCGCTTAAGAATAGGGAGTCTTACCAAATAAATTACATGGTGGCATGTCACACTTACTCACGAAAATACGTCAAGAGTCACAATTGCCCAGACCCCAGGGTCTGTTTTAGGGACACCCCAAAGGGTGTCTGACCTCAACAACCTGCTTTTAAAGTCAATTCATATTCTACGTGAGAATCAAAATTAAACTATTTAAACACGTGCCAAGATCTAAAGTAATGACTTTGACCTGGTAAAATGTAATACATAACAATACAATAAAATATAAATTAATAAATTAATATGTAGGGTAAAACTACCCTATCACTTATGTGGCATTACAAAGTAAATAACATGTAACACTTTAACTTATGCATGAATGAGGTAGGTAGGGCAGATAGTCTTAAATCTTTAACAATAATACTTATTATTTTAAATTATAGGTAATTACTTTTATTTTCAATTTAATTTAGCACTAATCGGAACACAATATTTTTGGTTAACCTGTCTTTAGCTAACACAAACAGATTCGACGGTTTCCCTACACGTGAACATGCAATATATAGTTGCCCAGTTTATTAAACTATATAGTTTCAAAGCACATGCCACAACTTTTTATGTTAAAACTTTTCAATAATTAAAACTGAATTTAAGTGTCATCTCAGCAATGAACAGCATCCTTGATATTGCAAAAATATTAAGTCATGCAACGCTGTGATTGATCGTAGAGAGGATTGTTTCCTTGTTAACTAAATCAAGGGTAGTTGTATCTAAAAACTTTCTAAAATAGTTTTTGTACAACTGTCATTAAAAGTGACACTTTTAATGATAGCAAACAATGTTAAAAACGATTGTTTACATAGCAGCGTGTTAAAAATACTTTTAACACGTTGCCATGTAAACAAGTTTACTTTTAACACGGTTTAGTTTACTTTTAACACGGTTTGGTTCATTGTCATTGAAAATTCGCTCGTTTCATTATCAAAATAGGGAAGTTGTACAAAAAACATTGTATGGTATTTGTGTTAAAAGTGATTTTATTTTGTTCGTGAAATTGTTCAATTCGCTCCGCTCATTTCACAAACGTTTTCACTCACAAAATAAAACCTCACTTTTAACACTCATATCATAAATAACTATTATTTTATTAACAGTTAAATTAAAATAATAATTACTGTTTTCACATGTAAAAACAAAAAAAAAAAAAATTCCCTCTGGCGTAATCGATCCCATTACCATAACCCAACCGATATGTCATAATCGCCGCTGATCCAAATTAGCTACCAAGACTTTACATGAAAACTTTCAAAATGATAATGTCATATTTAATATAATAACAATTCAATAAACAAATAATTTACAATAAAATAATATTGCGACTATAAATGAAAGCTATCCTATTTTTCAAGTTGAATCAAACTGCACACGGTGTGCAAATTTGATTAAAATCGGTTAAGTAGTTTGGGAGTCCATTGCGGACAAACAACGTGACACGTAATTTATATATATTAAGATTTATACAGATAGGGAGCCTAAAAATATAATTTAAAAACTGATTCAAGTTGATACACAAATCTCAGATATATTGACATTCTAAACCTCTAAAGGAAACTTTTACTTGCTTAATAGTTAACGAATGGACAGAAAATTGAAAAAAAAACTTTAGTGCTTAATCTATCAATAGCAACAGATCATAATTAAAGGGCAAAGACGTGTTTTTATACCGATATAAATAGGTATTTGAAATAACAAAGAGTGTGGCTTTTATTTGATGAATATCAAATCAAATTAAATCAAATATAATTTATTGCTTAGTAAAATAAAATCAATTACATACTAATATACAAAATGAAAAACAAAAAATTATTTAAATATTCAAAAGAAAAAACTAAATAAAAAAAACACCTAAGCAAATGGTGTTGATTCAATGAATGACAAAAGTCAGACATTGATGTTCCATCAACACCCAAAATTTTCACTAAAAGGGTGCTATTCACTCGATCCAGCAACACATGTGTAAACTAAAAAAAAAAACAACAAGACCTAAGACATACAAAAATTAAAATTAAAATTTTACGCTCCATTCGTGAGACGCATAGTATATGACCGAATCCATCCGTCACGAGACTTAACTGTGCAGAAGATGTTAACGATTAAATCACATGAGTACTTTTCGATATTCATTTTTATTTCACAAACTTATATAACATGTTTCGATATACAATATCTTCATCAGATGTAAAATTAGTAGATACTTAACTAATATAATGAAGTTCTAGAATTTATAAGTAGTTATTTTAAAAATATATTTACAAGATTAGGAAGTTACCACTTACGTAAAGAGATTAAGTAAAGGTGAATTTAAAAGCTATTTAGAATGTTTATATTAATTTATCTTCAGAGATTCTAAGAGGTTCAGTTAATAGCATTTTGGTTGAATATGTAAAATATCAGGTTTATCATTAAAACTATGTTTTTCTTCTATTAAAGTCCATTTGTTTGGAGTTGGCAGCTAAGAAAAGTCATAAATTTCTTTTAATCATCATATTTTAATCTTCTTAGGTAAGGGATAAGTAGTCATAGTACCTACGATATTTAGAATATTTTGTTTTTCGATTTTAACGAGAATAATTGTGGTCGTTAGGGGTGTTAAGGGATGACGTTAGACAACTTTTGATAAATTCTTTTGGAAACGTAACCCGGGAAAATTGGACCAATGCCATAAATCATGTGAAGAAGGAAGAAGAACGATTGTGGAGTGTTCATATCAATATTGAAGAACTGTTCGAACCCATTGTAATTTCTATCGGACCAAGCAACGAATCTGACTCATCGTCGGATGAATACGACGAAATGGAAGCCGACAATTAAAGGAGTAAGTGCTTTTTGCAATAATTTATATTAAATTTTTAATTTTTAACATGTAGCATATTTTTATTTTACTTTTTATTTTAATTTGAATTATGCTTTAAAAAAACTTCGGTTCTACGGTCATGGGATCTATTCAGCTACATGTTGTGACAATATTATCTAGGGTTTCTATTGTGTTTGGGTTAGTTAATCCCTAATTACAGGGTAAACTCTTTGAAAAATAATAACTATGACTATGTTTCAATAGAAATGTGTACTACTTTTAATTATTTTTCATGAACCACCCTTGCTTGGGCTTTGAAGGATTTGCATTTATAATGAATTCACTGTGCTGCCAACTGCAAACAAATAGACTATAAATATTTGGCATAGTTTGAATCATCACGATTATTATCAAACGATCTTTTATGTTTTGCTAGTCTTTTTGTAACGAATCTACCAGTTTGACCTGCATATTTATTCACAAATACCACACGTTAATGTGTACACTGCTGAGGACTGTAATTCATTAGTTTTTGTCTTATTATTCTTTAAAAACTTATTTGTTGTGTTATTAGTTTTAAATTCAAGTTTAAGATTATTTTTATATAAATATTTTGAATTTTGGTTACAAAGTTTACCGTTATAGGTTAATAAAGTTATTTGTAGTATCTTTACTAATTGGATAAACTGATTTTATGACTAAACTGTATTGTTTTTTCTGTAATTAATTATCAATTATGTTATATTTAAATCAATTATTAACAACAATTTGTTTAATCAAATTAATTTCTGTATTAAAATTAGTTAAGGGCATTGAAATATTAATTAATTATTATTATTATAGGCTGCAATTTGGGTGATTAAATTTATTGTGAATTCTAGTGTCCGTATGCGTTAATTTACGAAAAATTAAGAAATCATGTTTATTATCACGTTTAGTTAAATCTAATCTAAACAAGTAAAAAGATCATCTACATACGTATACCATTAAATAAAATTCCTACTCCCTATGTTTTTGTGAATAATAGTTTCTATATAATCCATAAAAATTTCGAAAAAAAGCGGACTTAAAGGGTTTTCCATAATAAGTCGTAAGTAATCTTATTAAATTGAAAATAATTTAAAATTTCATTATTTTCATCTTACAAATTTAAAACTAACTGTATGGTGGATTAAGGTGGAATACTGGGAAATAATAAAACAGTATACTAATTTTCAATCTAAATATAGTATTACTAATTCCTAATAGGATTAAAAGCAATAAATTACCTAACAATTCAAAGTTTATGTCCTTTGACATTCAAAATTTATTACCAACGCATACGGACAATTCACAATAAATCTATTGACTCATACCAACACAAAATTGCAACCTATGATAGTATGATATATAGATTAGTTAATTAATATTTCAATGTCCTTAACTGATTATAATATAAAGTTAATTTGATTAATTGCTGTCAATAATGGATTAAAACCTTAGATAATTAATAATTTATTACAGAAAAAACAATACAATTTAGTCATAAAATCAGTTTATCCAGTTTAGTAAAGATACCACAAATAACTTTAATTACCTATCACGTAAACCCTGTAAACAATTTTCAAAGTTTTTATATAAAAATTATCTTGAATTTAAAACTAATAACACAAAAAGTAAGTTTTTAAAAAATAATAGGACTAAAACTAATAAATTACAATCCTCAGGAGTGTACAAATTAACGTGTGTTACCTATAAAAAAATATATGTGGGTTAAACTGGCAGATCCTTTAAAAAAAGATTAGCAGAACATAAAAGATCGTTGATAATAATCATGATAATTTAAACTCTGCCAAATTTTTAGTAAAAGTAAAACATATTTTTAATGATAAACCTGATATTCTACATATTAAACCGAAAGGCTATAAACTAAACCTCTTAGAATTCTAGAGATAAATAAATATAAACATTCTAAATTGCTTTTAAATGATCAACTAGATTTAACAAATCAGCCTTTACTTAATCTCTTGACTTAACCCTTTCGTCCCGGATGTGTAGGTACCTACCACAAATGTGTGAAAACCCCTGGAACCTAAAATGATCCCTCGTTTTAAGTGGAAATTGTACCAGGCCGTTGTTTATGCGTTTGGCTTTGAGGTTATGTACAAAAATCGCACACTGTCTGCACTCTGCATGACTCTAGCCAGTCTAGCGCTAATTTCCATTGTCTGCACGTGGTTTTGTGCAATTTTAGTGTTAAAACGTGTTTAAAAGTTGTTGTAATACACTATTATTATTGAATATTATTAGAGTAAATCACCAGAGAGTAAATTACAAGTAAGTGATCAAAATATTTTGTAATTAATTTTTTGGGTGGATATTTTTTTATATGGTGCATATATGTACTAGCCGGGTTTTTCAGTGGTACCCATATGTACCAATTGTACCATCAGTTCTTTATGTACAAAAGGTAAATTTTTAGGGCAACAATGAACAAGAAAAACTTGAGCCAAAAAGAGTTGGAAAGATATAGTTAAAAATCTGACAGACTTTTCCTCTGGGTCTTCAGATGTATATAAACCAAGTACTAGTGAATCTGATTCTTCAGATGACTATGAAATAAAAAACAATACAGATACTATGAAAAGAAAGAAGATTACTAAGGGTCCTAAAAATGATGAAAGTACTCAAGACAAAGAATCAAGAAGTGAAGATGATTCGGACAATGATGATACAAATATTGGGGTAGAATCAGAAACTTGCGTTGAGGAGCATACAAATCGACTACTTGAATGGATTGTTCCATGCAATACATTTGTAGGTACCTGCAAAATCTATTCCTTCTTCAAGACCTTGTAAAATTTATGACATTAATAGAAATTCTCGTCCAATTCAAGTGTTTCATAAAATGTTTCCACATTCACTATATCTTCAAATTGTTAATTGTACAAATGAACGAATAAAGATTTTGAATAATGTAAAAAAACAAAAACACAAGCCTACTGACACGGGTAAATTACAGAAAATTCTAGCAGTTATGATGGTAATGTCCTATAATTATCTGCCATCTCTCAAAAATTATTGGAGTAACAAAGAATCCATGGGAAACAGACTGGTTGGGAGAATAATTTCTCGCGACAGATACCTACATGGTTGTAACATCAAAACTGTATTTTTCTGTTCCTGAAAAGCCACCAGACGCAACAAAGACATACTATGTTGATGAATTACTTTCTTGTTTGTAACATACATTTAGAAAATATCGCCAGGATAGCCTTTTTCAGAGCATCGACGAATCCATGACAAAATTCAAAGGGCGTTCTTCTCTCAAACAATATATGCCTCTCAAACCGGTGAAACGAGGCATAAAGTTATGGTGCCGTTGCGACTTAGATTTCCGGTACACCAACGATCTAAACGTATACTCCGGAAAGGAATCTCAACCTATAACAGACGGTGCCCTTACTCTTGGAGAGCGAGTTGTTAAACGTCTTGCAAGTACAATACAAGAACCTGAGGTGTGTTTGTGCTTTGATCGTTTTTTACTAGTGTCAATTTGTTAGAAACATGTGGTTGTGCCGCATTGGGTACGTGTATGAGTAATCGCAAAAACTTGCCCAATATACAAGGAAAATTGAAACGAGGAGAATCAATGTTTAGAAGTAATGAAACGGGACTCCTGTTAGCTAAATGGTAAGACACAAAAGAGGTCTTAGTTCTATGTAATTGCCACAAACCAGAAACAACTGAGATCCTCAAAAAAACAAAAACAGGCGAACAAGAGCGTGTCGACTGTCCTGAAGCTATTGCTTTTTATCGAAAAAAAAAAAATGGGAGGCGTCGATAGAGCAGATCAGTATCAAAGTCTATATGATTACGACCGGAAATTCACAAAATGGTGGAAAAAGGTTTTTTATACCTGTCTCAACATTTGCACTGTAAACGCATGGATATTATATAAAGATTTGAAACGAGAAAATAAAGATGTTTTATATTTGACATTTTTGATAGATCTGGCAGAAGAACTAGCTGAAGAAGGGGTAAAACTTTCAAATTTGCCATTGCCTAAAAAAGGGCCTCCAAAAAAGCGAAAGACAAGTGCTTTGCATTTACCAATAGAAGGAAACACAAGAAGAAGGTGTATTCGTTGTACAACAAATCAAGTCCAGAAAAGAACAAAAACCATATGCAAAGAGTGCAATGTTGTACTATGCAAATTATGTTTCGCCCCATATCATACCGAGTAAAGATTTTTCTATTTTTATAAATTGCATTATATAAATAAATAGAATTTTGCAAAAAATTGCGTGTTTTACTTTCTGTTGATACATACATGTTCCCTATATAAAAACTTGGTGGTACATATATGTACCACTATAAAAACCGGCTGGTACATATATTTACCACAACCCTTTCTCGATTTTTTACCAACCCCTAAAAGATTTTCTAATTTTTATGGTAAATAATATCTATTATATAGCTAGTGCACAGTAACGTGTATAAATTTTTTGATAAATTTCATGTTTTAGTATTCCGGGACGAAAGGGTTAAGTGGGAACCTCCTATTCTTGTAAATAGATTTTAAAAATAACTATAAATTCTAGAAATGGATTATATTAGTTTAGTACTGATTTTATATCTGATGAAGATATTGTATACCGAAACATGTTATGTAAGTTTGTAAAATAAAAGCGAATATCGAAAAGTAGGTACTCTTGTGATTTAATCGGTAACATGGATATTTATCAAGTTAAAGCCACCTCCATTCCATACTTAACATTTTAATTTAAAAAATAATTTTTTGGTTACAATTTGATACACAAGGACAAAAAAACAAACATTGGTTATAAAACAAAACGACCTTTATTTAAACTTTCTAGCAACAATTAGAAAGTTGATTTTTAACAACGGGTGCTGTTCCAAGTGTTTAAATTAATGTCTGAATTCATTTTGTACTGCCTTGTTTTGGTTAATGAAACTGTTAAATAATTTTCTCAGTATTAGATCAAAAGAAATTCAAACCTAAAGTCAACATAAGGGACAACAATCTTTTGTAGAAATTCATCAATATACATGGCAGTAGTTAAAGAACTCCAGATAAGGCTGTAAAATGTTGTGTGAATTATTAGAGAAAGTCCAAACTCCATTATAATTGAAACCTTTGTAGCCTACACTAGGAATGGATGTACATTGTGCAAAACGTTCTTGTGGTCTGAACGCATTCTAAATCTAGACTCATTGGTAAACAAAACGTGCTCTCTTATTTTTATCCCAATTTGGCAAACTGAAATAACACACCTTGATGACGCTTAAGCAGCTTTAAATCTGTTGCAGGTCTACTAATGGTAAGATTGGCTTCTGCGAGTCCTCACCTAACTCTTCATTCTCATATGTTAGTTTGCCGCAATACCACTCATTTCTTTCGTATTAAAGCAGTGCAAAAACAGCTGCTGATCTGGGGTTAATAGTCTTAAATTCTATAAACGCAACACACCTTTTAAACTTGTGTGCTTTTGTTAGATTTCTTAAAACAATAAAAACAAACATTGTTCGCCATGGGATTATAGCTTACTATCCACTTTAAAATTATAAATGAGCAACTTTTGATTTTTATCCGTGTTGAAAAATACTTATATTATTTGATTGTGTTTAATACCTATATACTATATAAAAGAAAGTCGTGTTAGTTACACTATTTATAACTCAAGAACGGCTAAACCGATTTGGCTGAAAATTGATGGGAAGGTAGCTTAGAATCAGAAGACGTACATTCCGTTTAACCGACTTTTTTTATTATTTCAATACAAACTATGTATTTATTATACAGTTCAAGAAATTTCTAATAGATAGCGATATAAGTTGATTTGTTTGGATATCTAGAAAAGATTGTGTTGTTTTTCAATTTCTAAATAAAAAATTAGAGAAACTAAAGTAAAATGAAAAATAGTCAAAAAAAATACAAAAATATTGCAGAAAAATAACTAAGAAAACACTTACGAAATCAAGTACAATAACGTCACCGTATAAACGAGCAATATTTACTTAAATATCATGACGCCAGCGTAAGGTGGCGTAGTTAATATTTCATATATTTAAACCTGAAGTTCTTACTTAATAAAGTACAATCACTCCACCGAATGGTGGGTTAGTTATATCTCATAAATTTAAACGATCAAATTTTCCTAAACTAAGCACTATGGCGCCACCGTTAGGTGGCGCAGTTAATACCTCATATATTTAAATAAGCAATTCTTACCTAATTAAATACTATGACGCCACCGCAAGTTGGTGCAGTTAATATTTCATATTCTTACGAAATTAAGTATTATGACGCCAGCTTAAGGTCGAACAGTTGAGATCCAATAAATTTACAACAGCAATTCGTACGTAATTAAGTACTATGACGCCCCATATAGTAGCAAAGTTAATATCTTATATATTTAAAAGAGCAAAACTATGACGTAAGAAGGAGCAGTTAATATATAATATATCTAATTGATAAATTATAAAGTACTATATATAAATAGTAAAAACTTGTAACTAAAGGAAAAATATGATAAAAATGACAAAATAAAAAAAAATGAAGACAAGAAAAACAAAACAAAATGGTAAAATTTGAAAAAATTGTAAAAAAACATCACTTTTAAGGTCGGGACAGACATAACCGCACCGTACCCGAGCCGTATGTCGGCCGTAACTTGGCCGTGTCACGGCTCGTCCGTATAGAGACCACACTGGTCCGTAGCTTATCCGATTTTCTACCGACGACGGACGTTTGAAAACTGTTTCAGTCTGTTTTAATATGTTGAGTACGTAAGTTGCGGAAACAATGTTTAAAAATTTTAGTAACATCTACCATGACTGTAAAATATAATATAAAATAAAAAACGCAAGAATAATATGTTTTTAGTATATTATATTTTGAGAGCATACACGAAAGGTTTTACCAACAGCTTTTGGTACCGCACCGTCACCGTTAAAATATAAAATATTTTAATCGTGCTCGGTGCGTTGATAGCGCTCGGCCGTAATACGGTGATGTGTGAACTATTTGTATAACATACCATTGCGTAACTCTTCCACCGAGTGATGGTCAACACTCGGCCGATATACGGCTCGGGTACGGTGCGGTTATGTCTGTCCCGACCTTTAGGCGGTACAAAGTTCGCCGGGTTAGCTAGTATAGTATATGACTAGTTGTACTCGCAATTTCTTTCCTTACCTCGTTAAAGGGGTGACGGGAAGAAAGTTTTATACACCAGATGTAAAGTTGAAAGAAGACAAATACGTCTTTGAAAACCGCATTCAAATAGGATCAGTTGTTTTCGTGTGATGCGCGCACAAACATATGCATTTCTACAGTTTTATTACATTGAAACACTTATGGGGACTTTTACACAATTTATTTACAAAATTGTTAAGATACACTGAACTCTGCTGGATAACGTCTAACTACTTGACAATACAATGAACTCTTGTGAATACTTGAACTTGAACTCACGTTAACTGCCCATGCATCCCCTGATATACAACTTTATTTAATCTAGTTATTGTGTTTAGATCTTTCTAGAACTTTCTAGAAACATTATTTAATCTAGTCAGTGTGTTTAGAAGTTTCTAGAATTTTCTAGAAACATTATTTAAAATGGTCAGTTGATAAAAATCAACTGTCAATAACAATCTTTCAAATTAAGGTCCCTTCCTTTACGGTTATCCCGTTACACTGCCCCCTCCTTAGATTCATTCCTCCTGGAATGTTATTTTCTACTTCGGAATCCCGCACACTCCCTGAGCCAGCCAAACCATCTTCTTGGAGTTGCTGCGCATCTCCACTGTGGTTTCCCTGGTAAGGCGCCAATGGACCACGACGGGTTTCCCTCTGGGAATTTTCACGATCCGATAAATGACATCGTTAATCTTCTTCTTGATGGTGTAAGGACCTTCCCAGTTCTTTTGTAATTTGGGACAAATACCTCGACGCCGTCGGGGGTTATAGAGCCAGACTAAATCTCCAACTTGGTAACTCTTTTCCATTGTCCGTGTGTCATAGTACCTCTTCATCCGATCACTAGATAATTGTAGTTTTCCACGCACCAGGTTGTGTATATTCTCCATTCGATTCTGAAGGTCGGTGACATATTGTTCACGTGCCATTTCTTCACCAGGCTTACAACCAAACACCAAGTCACATGGTAGCCTCATTTCTCTACCGAACAGGACCTTCGCAGGCGTTTGGCCAGTTGATTCGTTGATGGCCGATCGAATTGCCATTAGAAATAGTGGAATATGTCGATCCCAATCCCTCTGACAATCTGACACCACTTTTGACAGATAGTTGGTTATAGTCCGGTTCATTCGTTCCACCATTCCATCGGATTGAGGGTGCATCGCTGTGGTTCTCGTTTTGTGGATGCCTAATCTTTGGCAAACTTCTTGAAACAGCTTGCTCTCAAAATTTCTTCCTTGGTCTGAATGTAATTCTAGTGGTACCCCAAATCGGCTTACAAATTCTTTAACCAATATATCTGCTAAAGTGGTGGCTTCCTGATTGGAAACTGCATATGCTTCAACCCATTTAGTGAAGTAGTCCATTACAACAAAGATGTACTTGTTTCCTACATCGGTCTGTGGAAGTGGCCCCAATACATCTACTGCGATTCTTTCAAAAGGACTTCCAACCAGGTATTGCTGCATTTCCGCCTTCGGTTTTCGGTGCGGACCGTTACTGGCAGCACATGTAGTGCATTTACGACACCAATCTTTAACATCATTAGTGCAATTTACCCAGTAAAATCTATCTCGGATCTTTTGCAGCGTTTTCGTAATACCCAGATGTCCTCCAGAATTATCATTATGCATCTGTTTTAAAATTTCCGGTACAGCATTTCTTGGGACCACTATTTGTTTCCTTGTTTCTGTGCCCTCGGAATTTTCTACAAGTCTTTTACCGAGCCCACCGTCCAAAACTAAAGAGTTCCATTGGGACCAGTATTCTTTTAAAGCAGGAGAGGATAAGGATATCTCTCTCCACAACGGACGACGGTCCATTCTCTTCCACTCCCGAATCTTTCTCAGAACGGGATCGTTTTCTTGTTGCTCCTCCAGCATAGAGCACTCGTCTTCTGGCACAACCTTAACTAAGGCAAGTTTTTCCTCGTTCAGCTTTACTTGGGTACAATGAAGGCAAGTATTTTTTATGTGGCCTAGTTCTCCGCAGTTTCAGCACCTCACTAGGCGCCTTCTTTTTGAAGAAAACTTCATTACCCTCTCCACCACCGCTTCGACGTCGCTGACGGCATAAACGGCATGGTCGAAGTTACCAGTGTCTTCCATTAGTCGAGCAGTTGCATGTGAGGCCTCCGTCGCCGTATCGAACTCCAGGGCAATGGTCAAGGCGTTTTCAAGAGATCTTGGCCTCGCCAACCGTACAGCTCGTTGGAACTCGGCGTCTCGAAGACCATCGGTAAAGGTTTGGATCGCCAGGCACTCTAGAAAATCTTCCGCTGCATTTATATACGCAAACCGTACCATTTTTTCCACTTGTGCTTTGAATTTTTCTGCTTCCGGCTTTTCAACTGCACTCGGTATACCGGTTGTAGATGACTTTGACCATAACGCATCTCTAGACGATTCACCAATAGCTCAAAATTGTCAACCTTATCCGGTGTCAATACATGCAGGACGTCTAAAGCCTCGCCTCGCAGAGCCATGGTTAGGAACAATGCCTTCTCCTGGGTTGACCATCCATTCGCTCTGGCCACTGCGTCAAATTGTTTTAAGTAATTTGACCAGGAAGTCATTCCGTCGAATGTTGGGGGTTTTATCGTCAGTCGTACCTGGGCCGCCGCTCCGTTTCCTCGTCGTTCGACGTCTACGTGGCCGGTTTCCCTCCTTTCTTCATTTCCGTCGCCGTGGTTGATGATTTGGTTTCGGCGACAAACTTCCAGTTCTTGTTGAAGCTTCCTTATCTCGGACTGCATTTGCTGGTTGACGTCTCGCAGGTTGGCTACTTGTTGATTCAAGTTGGCTACTTGCTGATTTTGCTTGTCTCGCAAGCTGGAAACTTGCTGATTTTGTTCGTCTCGCAAGCTGGACACTTGATGATTTTGTTTGTCACGAAGACTGTACATTTCGGAGCGCAAATGCGATATTTGCTGGGAGAAGGAACTGGATAACTCTTCTGGTAGGGTAGACATCCGTTGTGATAGCTGGGACATATCTTCGCGCTGGCTCTTCATCTGACTGGAAATCTCCTCTTGCTGGCTCTTCATCTGACTGGATAGCTCCTCTTGCTGGCTCGTCATTCGTCCTGGTAGCTCCTCTTTCAGCTGGGAAAGTTGTTGAATTTGTTTTTTTTGCAGCCGGGAAAGTTGTTGAGTTTGTTCTTCTTGTTGGCTCGTCATTCGTTTGGACAGCTGGGACATATCTTCGCGCTGGCTCTTCATCTGACTGGATAGCTCCTCATGTTGCCGGGATAGTTGTTGAGTTAGTTCAGAATTTGCTTTTTGAACTGGGTCTTCGTACTCCACAGCGTCAGGGTCCAAATTATTAGCTAGGTAGTATTCACGGAGCCTACTCAACAATACGGATTTGGTCCCAGTAGTTTCCAACTCCAATTCTTCGAGCTCTTCTCTGAGCTTAGCCACCAATAGTTCATTTATTTTCTTTCCGGGCATTCTTGTATCTTCACCCCACACCTGACACCAATTTGAAACACTTATGGGGACTTTTACACAATTTATTTACAAAAACTCTGCTGGATAACGTCTAACTACTTGACAATACAATGAACTCTTGTGAATAATTGAACTTAAACTCACGGTAACTGCCCATGCATCCCCTTATATACAACTTTATTTAATCTAGTTAGTGTGTTTAGATCTTTCTAGAACTTTCTAGAAACATTATTTAATCTAGTCTGTGTGTGTAGAAGTTTCTAGAATTTTCTAGAAACATTATTTAAAATGGTCAGTTGATTTTTAGAAACTTCTAAAAATCAACTGTCAATAACAATCTTTCAAATTAAGGTCCCTTCCTTTATGGTTATCCCGTTACAATATGTTTAGATAATAAATTATCACATAGTTGTAAAATTTTTAGATTGTTTAAAAAAATTAGTGGCGGTGAATGTATCTTCTTTGCAAACCTACATTACCGTCATAAAGTTGCTCTATTATTTATTTAATACAATAGATTATATTTTTTAGAAAAAAAGAAAGGTTACTATTCTAATTAAATTTAAAAAGATATAAAATCAAATTCTTATTAAAAATATGTAAAAACTTATCGCGGTGGAACTACTAATAAAAATACCTAAACCAAAATATTTAGAATTAAGGAAACATAACACGAATATATAGAAATAGCGATCAGGGTAATTCATCTTGTTTCTTTTATCAAAATATGTAGATAAATTAAATTTAAAACAATACCATCCAATTTTGAACGGAGAGGTTCCAAAATTTAACATGATTCGTGATGTAGATTGTAGAGTCTAATGTAATGATCTAATACTAGAGAATATCACAATGCCATGTAAGGATATGAAGATTTGGGATCGAGGGTAGCTACGGAGAATAAAAGTTCTGTAGACACGAACGTCATCAATGAAATTGCCTGAAAATTATATTAAATAAAATCCTGAGGAACGCTTCTTAATGAAGGGATACAATGAGATACTCTGGGAGTAAGACACACTAAAAAACGAAGATAATTAAAGTGATTTGATACGAGAAAATCAGTTGTAGGTATAAATAACTAACTAAAATATGAGAAATCATATTTGATACCTTCCATATCTTCAAGTTGGTTTAATTGGATGTAAACCATGTAAACTGTTTTACAAAGGAAATGTAATTCCAATATAAGAAATCATATTCCTAAGAAACGTTCCTCTGATTTGGGTTGTTTGGACGCAAATAACAATTTCACTTTCCGTAACTACCCGCTATCATAAAGCTGAGGGGCGCCTACAAGGCAATGTAATGTTCTATATTATAAGACCCTAAAACACTTCCATCGGTTGATATTACGGCTCATGGTTAATTTTGGATGTTCGCTCTTAGACTATTAAGTGTAAGCAATATTTCAGATTTCTAATCAATCGTTAAATTTATGTGCAAGTATTGCAAAAAAATAAAAATAAAGTTACTTACGAGCAGTTTACAATAGATATATAGGTACTAAATTAAATGTAAATTTAATTTATAATTTAACTTGAATTCAATTTTGACTCCAAAATTTCAGTATTTCCTAATTTTGTTTGATGTATGATGACTGAAATAAATATTAATTTTCTGACAAGTTCCATGATTTTAAAATGTTACGTAAGATGGAGTTTAAATAAAATAATTTACTACTACTTTCTGGTTTTGATTTGAGTCACTAAATTTATATTTAAAATAAATACTTGTTAATTGCAATTAGTTTTCTATTTGTTTCATGATTATGGATTAGCAATTTAGTGTGAGAAATATAATAGTTTTTACAACTAAATCGAATATTCATTTAAGAACAAGATATAGAAGTCCTATCTGTACACAGTCTTTTGTATTTTAGAAGGATGCTTTAGTATTTACATCTATTTCCTTCTTTATACGTGTTTAAAAAAAAAAAAAGAATTAATCAAAGTTATTTAAGAAAATCAATTTTTCTATGCGTTTCTTTTCTCCGTAACCAACAATTATTTTGATTAAGATTTCTAAATCATCAGAATTTTCAGAAAGCATCCCAAAATAAACTATTACTTTTGAGAATCTCTCATGAGATTCTTAGTATTTAAAAAGTATAAAAACAAGAATATATTAAATGAAATTAATGACAAATTGAAAAAATGTAGCATCCGACAGGACTCGTACGCACAACCTTTACGTGGTAACACTCTAACCATTAAGTCACTTTTTCCTTAAGGTGCAGTTTCACAAATTCTGATAAATTTTAATTTGATTTTGCTTAAGTATAACAAGCATGAATCTAAAAATAACGAAACCTTGTAAGAAAATACAAACGATATAAAGAATTGTAGTATTATTAAATGTTTGTAGTTTGTATAATTATTATGTAATAATTGTAGCGTTTTTAAAAAACCTGTTAATAACTTTTTTATAATCCCTTTCTAAATCAAAAGCCGACCCTGTCTCAGTAAAGTCTGGCCTTGCTCAATAAATAACGAAAGTCCTGGTCTACGAGATAAAAAACGCAGCGGGTACTTTTAAATCTACCGAACTTTTCAAAGCGAAGTTATCGATTTTTTTTTCTGACCAATCAGTTATTACGGTAAAAATCAGGTGAGCTTCGCAGGGGTATCTTACGCGCCTTTTGTTCTAACGGAATTCATTCAATAGGGAGATGGCTAAGTAGAAGCATCTCGAGTACTTTTTAGCTCTAATTTTCCCAGTTTTTTTATCTGAAATAAAAAAGTAATTGTGTTCCGAGTGCCCATTAAAAGGTTGATGATTTCTCTGATATGGTTTGGTAAATACCACCTCTAAGTACCTATGGATGAGACTAAAGAAGGGTCAAATTCCTACCGCATTTCCGAGATTAAGCTGCTCGCTAATCTTTGATTCTTCCTGAGAGAGGCTACGGAGCCAATTGTAAGTTTTTTATTATATCGTTATATATTATCTTCACTACCAGACAAAAGAGTACTATTTATTTCTTTGGAGATTGAATCTTAATGTATTCAATTTTAATACTACCTACGTATCGTCACCGTTAAGCAGCAGACACAGTGAGTGATTCATTTTTTTTTTTAAAAAGCCGGTGTGTTTTTTTACTGTATTTTTACCAGTATTTTTTTGTATGCTTTTCTAGTTTTAACAGAATATGTAAGTACTCTTTTAACTGGAGTTAATAAGAAAGCTAAAGGTGAATTTTATTAATTTTTAGTCTAGATCTCTATTGTTTTACTTTTTGCTTCATAAAGTACATCGAAATAATAACCTAATATACCTAGATATTATTTTAAGAGTAACCAAAGACCAAATTGTAAATTGGTCCCTAAAATGATTGAAATGCTGTTTTAATACGGATATGTACCTGTATGTTTTATTTCCCTAGTTTATTATTCAGCAAAATAGATATTTTTCTTTTCCTCTCTGGTGTATGTTATTCTGATCCAGATTATAATAATTTGTTTATTTTCAATTTTTCTTCAGTTTTTTCAATTAAACTACATATTTTTTATTTCATTTCTTCAAAATAGACAAAAAAAAACGAAAAAAATGAGCCGTCAGAGAACCTTTTTTGATAAAAAAAAAATGTTTCAAAATGGTGATTGAAAATTATCAAATTTTTTTTAAGTGAAATTTTATTATAACGGCTGAATATTTCCTAATGAAAAAAATACAGTATTTTAAGAAGAGCACAAAGTATATTTGTTTAAATTTTCAGCTCAATCGAACCATTTTTGTAAAAGAAAAGAATTAAAAACCAAAAAAAACGGTTTTTTGGATTTTTCTTGGAAATTTTTGAGGTAAAGGCAAAAATGATTATAACATAAGTTGTAGATTTTTTTATTTCCAACAACTTTTTCATTTGACTTTTTATAATAGGATGCATTCTTTAGTCACAAATCGCAAAAAAACATTTTCACCCCTAAAAACCACCACTCCTATACCCCCTAATAGACGATTTTGGTTCGGAATGTTTTTTTTTATTTAGTTATGATCCCTTTGACTAAATTGTGCCATTAGTTTGCTGTAAGAAAACATTTATTTTTTCAATCAGGTAACACGACTGGACTATAAAGAGAAGTGTAAGTATAATTTTTTACTTTGTAATTAAAAGTGTGTAATTTTAATTCTAGCAAGAACATCCTATATATTTTATATATCTCTCTTATTCTACCTGGGTTTTTTATGTTTTCCCATCCTTAGGATAAAAAAACCTAAGTGGCGCCCATTTAAATTAATATACAAAAAAGTTAAATAATTTTGAAAAAAAATTAAAACCGTATATCGGTAGATTACTTCCTAAATCGGTCGATCTAGCGAAAAATCTGGAAAGTTGGCAACGCTGTCACTAGTTCTTACCAAGCTTTATGGAGAACACTCGCGTAGTTGTTTGTCTGACGGCTATTACACACAGCTATAAATTTTGGAGAATGCCAAACTTTGCCATAATCCTCCACAAAGCCTCTCTATTTATAGAATCGAATGCCTTCTTAATATCAATAAACGCAATGTTTATATTGTCCTGATTCTCTAGTGTTTCCTCTTGCAGTGGTTGTAGGATAAAAATAAAATTACATTTAGGTACATTTATTTGGCCTGAAGCCGTTTTGTGTCTGAGGGTAACTTTTGTCACTATAAGGTAAAAGCCGATTTACCATTATTCTAGTGAGGGCCTTTCATTCAACGGATAGTAAAGATATACTCCTATAGTTGCTAGATTCTGCAGCATCACCTTTGGTTTTGAATAGGTTTACTATAAGTGCTTCTCAGAATTCTTGCGTTGGATATCTCTTGAAGCGTTATTTCGGCATCTAGTGTTCGTTGAGTATTAAAGAATTAAGAGGAACAGGAAAACAACGTATTTTTCTTAACGAAGCGTGTATTAAAATTTTTTTATAATTGTTAGCTGAGCGCTTTCGGCCTAAAAACCGGCCATCTTCAGAGCTAAAACTAATTAACATATTGAAAAAAAAAATTTTTACTAAAATTAAAAATATAACTTACGTCAAGGTAAATCAATACCCCCGGGGAGAAAATGAAAATAGGACTGTACAGTCAACCAAAATTAACCATCCCATAGGAACTACCATGGAGTGGTCGATAAAACAACATCAAACATATAAAAAGTTAAACTTCCAGGCTCTTTGAAGAAAAGGATGGAAGGGAAATTAAAATTATTAAAACAGTCAGCGAACTAGCTACAAGAAAATTATTTTTAATTAGAAAAAGAAAGAAAAAATAAGTTCAAACTTACTGTGAAGCGTCTAAAATGGAAAATAACCACATCAAGTGCATAAAGAATTTCGCACGAGGCATTGGAGTAGTTGAAGCCTCTTCATGAGTAAAATGATATAATTGTGGTCGGCTACTGGGTTTGACATCACTAAGTCCGAAATAGAAACCGATGGTCCATGTTAATACGAAAATATGGAGGAACATTGTAAGGCATGTAAAGTCGTACTTGAGAGGGAGGAAGTGGAAGTGACGTCAAAACATGGTGAATATTACCAACAACTGATAACTAGACACTTGGCTAAATAAGGTTGGCTAATAAAGTAAAGATAGAAAAGAAGAATTTGACAATCTACTGAGTTGACAGAAAAGAAGAATGACGAAAAGTGAAAGTACTTTTAAGATGTAAACAAGTTTTAAAAACCAGCGTAGAAATATGCAATTTAAAAGTGATATAGAATTATTAAGTGAAAATTATCAATAGTAAAAAGTTTTTTAGAACTAATTGAACAACAATAAATAGCATATTTCCTAACAAATAAACTTTCACTTAAAATATGTTTAAACAAACTAAGTATTAGTTAATCAAAGTTGGAGCTACAAAGTCCTTTGAACAACTTTTTACTATTGATAATTTTCACTTAATAATTCTATATCACTTTTAAATTGCATTTTCTACGCTGGTTTTTAAAACTTGTTTACATCTTAAAAGTACTTTCACTTTTCGTCATTCTTCTTTTCTGTCAACTCAGTAGATTGTCAAATTCTTCTTTTCTATCTTTACTTTATTAGCCAACCTTATTTAGCCAAGTGTCTAGTTATCAGTTGTTGGTAATATTCACCATGTTTTGACGTCACTTCCACTTCCTCCCTCTCAAGTACGACTTTACATGCCTTACAATGTTCCTCCATATTTTCGTATTAACATGGACCATCGGTTTCTATTTCGGACTTAGTGATGTCAAACCCAGTAGCCGACCACAATTATATCATTTTACTCATGAAGAGGCTTCAACTACTCCAATGCCTCGTGCGAAATTCTTTATGCACTTGATGTGGTTATTTTCCATTTTAGACGCTTCACAGTAAGTTTGAACTTATTTTTTCTTTCTTTTTCTAATTAAAAATAATTTTCTTGTAGCTACTTCGCTGACTGTTTTAATAATTTTAATTTCCCTTCCATCCTTTTCTTCAAAGAGCCTGGAAGTTTAACTTTTTATATGTTTGATGTTGTTTTATCGACCACTCCATGGTAGTTCCTATGGGATGGTTAATTTTGGTTGACTGTACAGTCCTATTTTCATTTTCTCCCCTGGGGTATTGATTTACCTTGACGTAAGTTATATTTTTAATTTTAGTAAAAAATTTTTTTTTTTCAATATGTTAATTAGTTTTAGCTCTGAAGATGGCCGGTTTTTAGGCCGAAAGCGCTCAGCTAACAATTATAAAAAAAATTTAATACACGCTTCGTTAAGAAAAATACGTTGTTTTCCTGTTCCTCTTACTTCAGTAAGCGTGTACAAGTCTTACATTCTATTTCATTAAAGAATTAGTTCAATAGCAAAGTGATCAATAAAGTGTTCCTGGTTTAATACAGTAGCATAATGTTCTCTCCAACGGGTTAAAATTTTTTGTTCGTTCCTCTTAAGTCTCCATTTTCGCTTTTTGGTGAATAGGACTACCTATTGTGGGGTTGAGAAAGCATAAGAGTCTGCGACTATCTGGATTTTATTTGCTTTGTCTTTCCACCGTTTGTTTTTAATAGCTCGTATTTCCTTTTGGACACCTTAAAGAGCATTCTACTTGTAGGGATTATTTATAGTAGATTGGAATACACGACTCTTGCGTTCTAAAATTTCCTTGATTTGAATACGGTTTTCATGAAACTAATCCTCTGCTTTCTTTCCTTGGTACATACCAATAGTGATTTCGCTTGATTTCAAGATGCGATTCCTTAGTTTATTCCAGTACATATTAGGGTCTGTACGATTGGTTTCTTCCATTGTTGACGGTTAGTCTTTTCCGAAGGGCTGCTTTTAACTGTTCTCCAATCGTTAAATCGGTGAACTCGTCGGTACTAAAACGAAGTATTGGGTTGCATATTTTCTTTGGTTGATGTATATTTTGCTAGCTGTTACGATTTGATGGTCTGTCTAATACTTAACATCTATACGAGCTCTTGTAACGCTTATGTACCTTGAGTGAACAAAGAGTCTAGCGTAGGCCAGTGGTCTGACCTTGGGTGACGCCAGATTTCTTTAAATTTATAGTGGAAACGAAATAAAGTATTTGTTATTATCAACTCATGTTCAACGCATTTAGTAAGTAAAACTTCATTATTAGAATTTATGTTTCCCAATCCATGTCTTCCAATAATCTTTGCCAAATGCCATAATTCCTGCCTACGAGTTAAGAATTTTAATTTTAGCATTATAAGCTGTTATATTCCGCAGAGTACTTGATCTAACTGAAAAGCAATGGAATTCTTTACGGCTATGGCTACACCATGGACAATTTTTTTGTATCAGGTGGTAACCTATCCAAAAGAAAGTGTGGTCCGCTTCTTCTAGACTTTCTTTTTCTGTTAATCTAGCTTTACTGAAAGCCGCGATATCGAAATGTAATCTGCATAATTTACTTAATATTAATGCAGTTCTTCACCCGGGATGTTTAGATTTTGTGCTGTCCATTAAAGTTCTTACATTCCAGGTTGCTACTGTTAAACTTTTTGGTAAATTTTTCTTTTGATGAGTTGCTTGCTCAGGCACCTTTCCCCGAAGATAAAAAGTAGGTGGTATTTTACTTACGGATTGTTTTGTCCCATTTCAGCAAATAATTATTTGTTAACATTAGAAAAAGAAAATTTTAAAGAGACGGCAGTTGATTCGAGTTGTTGTCTAATTACAGATTTTACACGCTTGTTTTGATGTGGTAAGCTACTAGTCATCTGCGAATTTAGCTACAGAGACGCACGAAATAGATCGCGACGACCGAGCTTCTTCCATTGCTTAAGCGTTCATCAAGGTGTCATTTGCTATATATACCCTTAAACACAACCGTTGGAGCTGGTTGTGGACTAGAGTTGTACCGTCCATATCCGATTGTCAGAGCCTCGTTTGCGAAAACGAGGTGGACCAACTGGTAAGTGACGTTGACTGTTGAATAAATAGAGAATTAATAAGTTAGACCACAGGTTGCGCATCACTGTCCTATTACTACCCCAATCTAACTACTATAGTTTTGGGACATTTTTGGAAACGTCGTTTTTTCTATGTTAATTTTCAGTCAATATTTACTACATTTAAAGTAAGATTTAAGACTGCTGATTTATCTGTCTTAATTAGGTGTATAGTTAAAAACTTCCTTAAGTGAAATAAATCAATTAGACTATTATGCATTTTTTTATTTTTGTTATTCTTTAAGTGTCCGATTCTCGGGGACCTCCCCCTATACCTAAGAACCGTAGCACATAAATTGCATTACATAATTTTTTATAGATTATGTAGAGGACGTCGATTAAATGAAAATGCTTTTTGGAATAATGCCTACTAAATGGATGATCTAGAGAAAACCGATATACCGATCTAAATCTATTCTAAATTCTGAGAAATGCTTATATCAACCACACGTAAATATTACAGTTCCAGATATCTTTTACTTGTGAGAATTTTTGATAAATCATCAATATTATGCTTACAAAACAAAAATAATGTTAAATAACCGTTATATTTTTTAGATTTATTTTGTAAACAACTTAACAAACGTAACATACTTAAACTTTGTATATTACTATCTATTAGGTTTAATAAAAAAATTTACCAAAATGTCATTTACATAATAAAAAAAACAATTATAAAGTTACTATTTATTGCACTTATTTTTGACCATGTTTGACAAATACAATGAATTAGCTCAACAAGGGTTATGACCCAAATTCTTTTTGGGAAATTGTGACCCGCTGTCTTTAGAGTCGTCACCTTCTAAGGCAGCTTTCGCCAGTGCTTCTTTCCTACGTGCTTCCTCTTCCGCTAGCTCGTCCAAGTATCTTTGAACACTGTTAGGAGTAACCCAACTGTGTAAAACTATATCTAATAGATGTTGATTAAATGGAATCATGAATTGTTTCAGAAACCTTTTTGATTTTTCAAATTTTTTAAAAATTTTTTCACGTGCTTGAAATTCTCTTATTTCATCTCTTAGTGGTTTTACTTTTCCAGATCGAATGCCACATGGTCGCAGACAACCTTTCTCCTTTTTAGTCATGGAAATCAATATAAAGGCTTACGCCGTATAAATATTTACAACATATAGTTTTTTCTAATTTTTTCTAAAAACAAATAAGTGTAAAAAATATATTATACGCACATTTTGTGATTTTAATAAGTTTTTTTTACTAGAATTATTTCTATAAATTAAAATTAAACCAATACTTACGTTTTATATCTTTATTTTCACTAAAAATTTGAAACGACTTTACTTAATTGACAGATATTGTCAGTGTTAATAACAATTGAATAAATGGATACACGGTAAAGTGTATGTGTAAAAAAAACGACTCTATTTGTTCTATGTACGACTTTACGCTCATCTAGCGTTTCCACTTTTATTGTCTCTGACGCTGTGATATTTATATCAGAAATTGTGATAAAATATTAAAATAAAAAACTATCTATTAATTTACTATGGAGGGTAGAAGGAAGGAATGTAGCAGGAAGTGTCCATCGGAAGGAAACAAAGTAAGGTGGCACCTTGGTAGTAATTTTAATTTTAATAACGCCACCTAGGAGTTGGCGTTAAGACAATATGGAGGAAGTTAAGTTAAGTAAACAGGTGGAGTATTAAATTAAAAAACATATTAAACATGTTCATAGTGTTTTAACATTTTTAAAATTTTGTAATAATATTGTGATTATAGTTAAAAGAATTGTGGAAATCGCTATTATTTGGTACTCATTTCCGTTGTCGGTTTTTACCCTATTTTCCTTCTCGAGAGATGTAACCGTGAAGACTAGACAAGGAGTACGCACTCGACCAGGGGAATTGCCAAAATCTGTCCACGGTATCGTACATATTAGGTTTACTTTTTTCACCACTAGCGTCGCTAGTTTTTCTTTTGTACCGGTATGAATATAGACAATTAAATAATCGTGAATTATTAAATTGGTTTTTATTATTTATATCTGAAAGATCGAACTATTTTTTTCATTGTGTAAATAAATTAATAATGAAATAATTATTTATTTCAAACTACGTCCTCATTGGTCGCCATTTTGGTACAAATGGAACACCAGCGCCCTCTTATTTTGGTACATAGCCCTATTTGCATACATGGAGTTCGTACTCCTTGTCTGGTCTCCATGGATGTAACCTGTAACCTTGGCGTTGTATTTGTAAAATCGTAAAAATACCGAGCTTCCAAATAATACAAGCAAAGAGAATGACCTACTCGAATTATTGTCACGCCCGGGGGAATTGGGGAATGTGCCATAATGTTTTCGATGAGGGGTAGCTTACTAAAGGCACTTCCCACCCAGGTCGTGGTTATCTAACCCCTGGTTAGGTATTCTGCTGAAGGCAGAAAACTAACCAAGGGGAAGATGAGATAAACAACAGGAAACAAACAACATGTATATTAACAATGAAACAAGCAATAACAATAAATGATAAAAATATGAATAACGAACTAAATACAATAATCTTAACTAATCTTACCAAATAAAAGACATGGTGGCATGTCACACTTACTCACGAAAATAAGTCAAGAGTCACAACGGCCCAGACCCAAGGGTCTGTTTTAGGGACACTCAGACTCCGAACTCCTCGAGTGCGACCTCAACGACCCTCTTTTATAGTCAATTCATACGCTACGTGAAAATGAGAATTAAACTATATAAGGTCGCCTTGAAATCTAACGTACTGACTTTGACCTGGATAATTACAATAAAAAATAATACAAAATATTACAATGAAATATAAAACAATTAAACTACCCTATTATCATATGTGACATTATTACCCCTTAACTGCCCATACATCCCCTTATATAGAACAAATTTACATCCTCGAATTTACGCGAAACATAATTGAACCTAAACAGTACACACTAGAAAGAGTATGAATATTCTAGAACTAGTTGTACCGGGTGGTCCTCTAAGAATGGCTCTCGGCCATATCTCTAAAACGAGTCATCGTAAAATTTTGAAAAATAATTTTTTTTAAGGAAAGTGACCATAAAAAATCGCTGGAAAATATTTTTAAGTTTCTAAAATGACCGCTAGGGGTCGTTAAAAAAAACCTTTGACGCCTTCCCCACCATTTTATTTTTGAAGATAGAATTAAAAGTATATAACAAAAAATGTTTAAAATTCATCAAAGATTACATTGCACATATTTTAATTGTCACTTAATATAGCAAAATACGAAGAAAAACTCAATTTTCTGTTTACCAATAGCAATAACGACCCCTAGCGGTCATTTTAGATACTTAAAAATATTTTCCAGCGACTTTTTATGGTCACTTTCCTTAAAAAAAAATATTTTTCAAAATTTTACGATGACTCGTTTTAGAGATATGGCCGAGAGCCATTCTTAGAGGACCACCCGGTACTTGCAACGTCGTTCGCGTGGCGTGTGATTGTTGTATAAAAATTTCTTATCCCACCCCATTTAAGGAATGGGGGAGAAATTTTTATACACCAGATGTTAAATTGAAAGAAGCCAAATACATCTGTGAAAACTGCATTCGAATCGGATTAGTAGTTTTCATGTGATGTGCGCACAAACATACAGACAGACAAAAAAATCTAACCACATTTTTGGGTTCTATTTCGATGTACCTGTGACGTCGTTCGCTTGGCGTGTTGATTTTTGTATAAAAATTTCTTTTCTTCATACCTCGGTCGAAAGTAGGTACGTTCTTTCGTCCCTAATTGCAGGGAAGAAAGTTTAACATTTACTCCCTGTTTACGGCGGGACGAAAGTTGAATTTTCGGCCCTGCGCGTCATGATGTTTTGTCGTCTTTAACATTTACTCCCTGTTTACGGCGGGAGGAAAAATTTCTCATGCGTAGTTACACTTGTAACTAGGGACTGTTTATTCTCGTGTCATTTCTATTTCTATCTATAACCTTAAAAATAATCATCAATGACAAAACTTGACTCTTCGAATGTATTTGATGCCTGTCCCACGACCAGCTGCACTCGCTTCGCTCGTTCCGCAAGTACTTTCGACCGAGGTATAAAGAAAAATAGTATACACTACACGGGCCAAAAGTTGAAATCTCGGTCCTGCGCGTCATGTTGCCCTCGGCTTTTCGCCTCGGGCATCATGACGCGTAGGGCCGAAAATTCAACTTTCGTCCCTTGTAGCGTAATATACTATTCCTCACCCCGTTAAAGGGGTGGGGGAAGAAAGTTTTATACACCAGATGTTAAGTTGAAAGAAGACAAATACGTCTTTAAAAACCGAATTCGAATAGGATCAGTAGCTTTTATGTGATGCGCGCACAAACATATACATTTCTACAGTTTTATTATATGTATAGTATGGAGGGTCCCTCCATAATGTATAGATATAGATATAGATAGATATAGATATAGATAATCTAAAGACAGTATTTCATGCCAATTTCATGCATAGACATAGGTATTATTAAGGCACTATAAACATAGGTATTATCGTCAGCCATGTTTTGTCCAATGTCAACCACAAAACTAGAGATAATAGAACAGATGTGTTAATGGTTAATATAAAGTTGGCAACAAGTTCCGACATCAGCGCACCATGGTTTTGTTTAAAATTTTAACTTTAACACCCTTTTTATGCTTAAAGTACCTTAAATTTATTTGAAACTAAAACCGCTAATAGTACTTACTCTGTTACTATACCCTTATAAGTACTTTTTCGCTTTTCGCACTACCAGCAAGTTTAGTTCCCATTTTTACCACAAAATACGATTACACGTGTCTCTTTAAGTTGTCTATGGTCTGACACGTAAATTGATTGACATTGGAATAAAAATGGCTGATGATAATACCTATATCTATAGTGCCTTAGTATTATATGTCCATGATTTCATGTAAAGGTCCTTTCCTTATTTGGTTATCCCGTAAAAATTCAGAATAATATAGAGCTAATGCATTAACTAATCTATTAAACAAGCTGGATTGACATATAAAATTATTTATCATAATGACAATTTCGGTTTAGAACTTTAAAATTTCTTGTGAAAAGACTGCAAAAAACATGTAAGTTATAACAAAAATTATTTGCATTCCTACTTTTACAATTATACAAGTATTTACTTATTAAAAAAACGAATTGACTTAGATAAAAAAAGTGTTTCACCAGCAATTGAAATACTTTTTGTGTGTTAAACCTAAATCAGCAAAATATAAAGATTATGTTAATATTTTAATTCTTTTTTGTAGAACTAAAATAAACAAAAAAAAACACAAATAAAGTTACGTTGAAGTATTGAAATTTGACTAATAATCTTAATGACTGCACCGGACAACAGTTTTCTCCCACCATGTGGAATTCAGCCGCCGCCCCAATTATCTTTAAGAGAGGAAATTAAGTTAAAAGAACAGATTGATGACATAAATAAAAAACTAAAACTAGCAATAAAGTTTATAAAACAGCTTATTTCAGCCAAAAATAGAATTCTTCTAGATATAGTACTAGAAAATTGGGTAAGGCCATCCACAATCCAACAGTATATTGATGAGCTTGCTAGGATCGCCGAAAGGAAGCGATTAGAAGAAGAAATGCAACGAAAAGCTGCCCTTCTGGGTGCAGCACGAAAAGATAATGGATCGCAAATACCGAAAAATATTAACAAGAGAACAGGTCGTGAATGTAGGTAAATTGTAAATTGTCCCCAAGTTTAATATTTAGTTTTATAAATGGTTGCTACGTTCTGGTTTTAATTTATAGTTTTTATGATGATGTAAATCTCCTGATATGTCATTGAAACAATATAAGGTGTACTTTATTTATATGTAATAATTACAACAATATTAAATGAAAAAAGTTAAAAAATAGATATCTTTTGTATTTTTACGTTATTTATGGCTAAATCAAAACTCGTTCCAATTAAAGTAATCAATATTAATGAATCTGTTTCCTTAGGTATTCAAGGTAATGCGGATTTTGTTTCTTAACAGAACTGTACTAACTAACGCAGTTTATGAATCAAGAATTAAACATATTTAGTTAACAAAAGTAATTGTTTTTGGTGTTTCTCTGACACATTCTTATTGACTTTAATTTTTGTTTTTAACCCCGCAGCCCGCCCTTACAGTATTTTTCTTATTTTTTAATTTTCAAATACTGTGAAGCTGCAAATCAGATTTCAAAATAATCGTTTTTTTTTTAACAAAATATTTTGATTAGAACCATAGTTCGGGGATTTGTTTTTAAACCTTAATTTATTGTAAATTAATTTTTGGAATAAGACCAAATACTTCTTCTGAATATTACAATAAAAAAAAATTCGAAAAGAGGTTGACCTTAAAGGCCATCCTTGCAACTTCCCGCTAGTTTTAACCGCAAAGCTATAGTAACGTGACGTATTTTGACGTTTTTGACTTTTTTTGAAATGTTTGAAAAGCCATAACTTTTTAACTTCTTATTCGATTTTGATGTTCAAGATGCCATTCGACGCAGTTTTTTGAGACCTAAAAACGTTACCGGGAGTGCAAAATCGGTTAATCAAAAAATCTCTAAGTTATTGAAAAAAAAACACTTTTTTTGATATTTTTCGACAACGATATCTCACGAACGAATTAACCGATTTTAATTTTCAAAACGGCACTCGACGTGGCTTTATAAGCTTGAGAGCTGATTAGGTTATGAAATTGATCGATGCAATAGCCAAAAAGATATGCCCAAAAAACATCATTTTTACCAATTGTTTTTTTCGGTTATTTTGAAATTTCTCGAAATCTACCGGCTCGAATCGGTTCAAACTTACAGGGAATCTAAGTTAGATGAAACTCTTTGGAATGCTTTTTATTTCATTCCGATCGGTCAAGCCGTTCAAAAGTTATAAGTGGTTTACATACATCCACACACACACACACACATCCACACGTACATACAGACATACAGACACCCTCGTAAAAATAGTCAGGGGAGGTTCCTAAGGCCTCAAAACGTTAAGATCCGATGAAAACTCGATTTTCGATAAACGGGGTGAAACCAATAACTTCCCGATTTTAAAAAAAATTTTAATTAAAAATAAAGAATAAATGATGTTCTGCTATAACACAAAAAGAATTCGCTAGAGATACATCAAAAATAAAAAACTATGAATACAAAACGAAGTCTTGCTATACCCGGATTTGCATGCACATGTCACCTACGTCATTTTGACGTGCAAGTAGAACCAATACGGGGCTAGATTGAAGCGTATTTGCCAGGCTTAACTTAGAAAGACTAACTATCTTTGTCTTATTAAAGAGATACTTTAAAGAAAAATGTCAACACGTGAACATTATTAAGTGCGCTAGTGCAGCTTGCCATTTTTCTTAAAAGTATCTCTTTCTATTGCGCGTTAATGGGACAAAAATAGTAAGTCTTTCTAAGTTAAACCTGGCAACAACGCTTCATTCAGATCCTGTATTGGTTCTACTTGCATATACGTCAAAATGACCTCAGTGACATGTGGATACAAATCCAGGTATAGTTACACTATAAGTCAAGCACGGCTGAAACGATTAGGCTGAAAATTGGTATAGCGCAGAACCAGGAGACGGTCGTATGATACTGTTATAATTTTTTCTTCGTAGGTTCGAGGTAAGTGATAACGGCTAACAATTTATTAGTAAACACAACTAAATTACAATTTCTTAAACTTATTTATACAACTTTAATACAGTCACAATTTATAAATAACGCCTTTAAAATATCTCGTACAACAATAGCACTTTATCGCTAGCTATAAAAATTAAAAGTTATTTATCGTCAACTAATACAATCACCACTATTATTTATCGTCAACTACTACAATCACCACTATTATTTATCGCCAACTATTACATTAACAACTACCCTTCTCCCCGTACAAAGCGGTCCTTTATATACCGAATTAATTCTTTTCTGGAAACAACTACACAGATGTCACACACCAATCCTTCTAGAACGTCGCTAACGTTACATTTCTAGAACGTCGCTAACATTACATTTCTAGCATTGAAGCCAATCGAACATTCTCAGGTTCTAAGACTGCCCGTCTGTCTCGTTTACTTCCTGGGCGACAGATACATACTGGCCCGTAACAATACTTTTTAACCCAATCGATTGCGTTCCTGTGAAGTCACTATGAAACTTATAATAAAAACGCATCCACCGTAAGGTTGATATCTAATATATTAAATCGAAAAATTACAAAATACAACAAAAAATAGTAAAAACGAGGAAACTAAAGAGAAAATATCATAAAAAGGACAAAACAAAAAAAATCATTAAAATCAAAAATAAAAACGTGACAATGTCGTATAAATTTAAAAATACGGAAAACAGAAATATATTACTGTTAGGCGGTAGGAAGTCAGGTAGTATTTTTATAATATATGCATTTACATATTAAGTTTGGTGCAATTTAAAATTGATTCAACTGTATTAAAATTAAATATAAATTTTTATTTATTAAAATATATTTTAGTAATACATCACTTTTTCTTTTGAGAATCTTAGATAAACATTTAAGATAAACATTTTAAATCTTGCAAAAACTATTAGACTGATTGATTTTAAATTTTCAACACAGCACCAAAGACCGAATTTTGAAGTGATAACTTCTTATGGGAGGGTAAACTGATTTGTAACGTAACGCGTTACGGTGCCACTATGTCTAGTAGGCATGTTACTCCTCTCTCACTTTAACCCACAGCGCTAGCCACTACTCAGTGTTCAGTATGCAAGAGACATAATGTTGACAATGAGATTATAATTTTAAATTGTCACTAAAACTGTCTTGAAAGTGATTATAAAAAATATAATGAAACAAGCAAAAAATGATCCTCGAATCATTACAGAATCTCCTAACGAAAGGTAAGTTTAATCAATACATAGTATAAAACAAAGTCGCTTTTTCTGTCCCTATTTCCCTTTGTATGATTAAATCTTTAAAACTACGCAACGGATTTTGATGCGTTTTTTTTTAATAGATAGAATGATTCAAGAGGAAGGTTTATATGTATAATAACATCCATTTAATAGTGGAGAAATACTGTTATTTTTGAGGTTTCTAATGTGATGTCGTTAATTTTACGAACTATATTAAAAAATCGATTATCTGTCAATTCGGCTGACAAGTAAAACGCCATCTAAAACCAGTCAGTTAACAGAAGTTGACATTTACGTTTAGTAAACACAAAATGTGATCGAATTTCGCATGGAATTTCGCTTAAAATCGACGAAAAAACGCGTAAAAAGTGTAAAAAAAGTGTAAAACAGTGCAAAATGATCGTTAAACCCTAAAAATCACTACATAGTATAAAACAAAGTCGCTTTCTCTGTCCCTATGTCCCTTTGTAGGCTTAAATCTGTAAAACTACGTAACGGATTTTGATGCGGTTATTTTAATAGATAGAGTGATTCAAGAGGAAGGTTTATGTGTATAATAACATCGATTAAATGGTGGAGAAATACTGTTATTTTTGTGGTTTCTAATGTGATGTCGTTAATTATCAATTTTTTTCCGCTTACATTGCAAACGCAGGCTGAACCCTACGAGATTTATCAAAATAAGGTACTAATTATTTGTACACATGGAAAAGGTCTACAGAAAACTCCGGGATGGTATATGTCTATCTCTTATGGATATCCCACAATAACAGTTTTTTGTCATTTACTTTTTACGACAAATAATGGCTAATTTTCGAAGCGATTTTAACCAATACGGCATTAATCCTTATCCAACTAAATAGCTTAAATACATTGTTAATTTAACATAGATCTATATGGTCCTTTACAGCATAAGATTTAAATGAATATTTTCGAAGATATTACAGATTTAAAATTGCGGGACGTAGCGCTTGCGGTGGTACTGGCCGGCCGGGGCGGCAGAAGCGTGCCTATAAATAGTATAAATTGCGCATCGGAGGCCGCGATTTTCCCTATAGCACTTTGAATTTTGCAGCGATCGGACGCGTTTATTACGAAATTAATCATTATGACGCTACCCTAAGGTGGCGCAGTTGTAATTCTTACATAACTAAGTACTATGACGCCACCGTAAGGTGGCGCAGTTGATATCTCATATATTTAAAAGAGCAAAACTTACTTACCTAAGAACTATGACGCCACCGTCAGGTGGCGCAGTTAATATATAATATACCTAACCGAGAAATAATAGTAAAAACTGGTAACTAACGAGAAAATATGATAAAAAAAAACAAAAAATTAATCGTAAAAATAAAAAAAGCGGAAAAAACATTAGTGTTAGGCGATGCGAAGTTCGCCGGGTCCGCTAGTTTTTCATATAAATGATAATTTGTAGGGACGTATCGTTGGATTTCCCTGTTGATTGGGATGCGCATTATGTGAATAAAAGAGTAGATAAATATGATATTGAATTTTTGACTAACTTTATTACTTTTTTATCAGAATTTAATAATATTTTTACAAAAAAACCAAAATTTTTATCAAAAATAAACAAATCTGTAACTGTCGGTAACTAGATTATAATTTTTTACAATTAATTTTAAAATCTGCAAATATTTCGCGCATCCTCGTATATTTTAAAAAAAATGCATTTTTGACTAATTTTAATACTTTTTTATTAAAATTTGACAATATTTTTAACAAAAAATCAAAATTTGTCGATAACTAGATTACAGTTTTTTTATAATAAGTTTTAAAATTACTGTAAATTTTTGTTTTTTTTTCTATTTGTTAGTTTTGTTTTAAAAAAAAACTTTTTTTTACAACAAAATTCATAGGAAGATGGAAGTTGTGGTTGATTAATAAAATAAATGTAGGATCTAAAAGAGAAAAATTGGAGGATATAAAAAAAAATTATTTAGTTAAATTATAAGTTTATTTACAACATTATGTTACGTATTTTATACAACGTCTGCTCTGGAAGTTGACTTTTTGAGCGCAGTATGTCATCTCCGAAGTACACAATAGTCGCATACTTGACTATATGTATTTCATAACTACACGAATTTTTAATTTATGTCACAACTGTCACAACGCAACTGTATTAAACGCAAAAAGAAAGTGTAGGTAATTAAAACAAGTGTACTATTTAAAATAATGGTCGATTTAACAAGATGTTTAACTCCACCTGAACTAGTAATATAATATAATTCGATTTATCAATTAAATTGTAAACAATACTAATGAAAATTATTATAAAATTTATTTAATTTTAACCGAAGATTTTAATGTTAATTTTGCTTCTGATCTTGCTAAAAATTTAGTATCGTTTATACAATGAAAATTCCAATTAAACATGATAAATAAACCAGAAGAAGCCAAAACAAGTCATCGAACTGTACTTGATGCAGTTTGCAAGATTTTTAGATGACATACAATGTAAAAAGTTACTTTTATAGGATTGAATAATAATACTAATAATCTAGACACAAAATTTTAATGTAAATATTCAAGAATTGTAACTAGAGACATAATATATATAAATTTAAGTAATAAGCAAAGTTTTTATCAAGTTAAACAATTTCAATATTAAATAGTTCAACTTGGATTAATTGAAGTTATCACTTCTGTCGCGCGTCCCGAAACACACGTTTTTTTTAACAACTGATTTCTTACCAGATGTATGGATTATGTAATGATTTTTCAAATTTGGAATTCTCTTAACAACCAATAGGTGTATAAACTTATTTATTAAAACCGTCATTTTGAATTTTTTTGTGGCCACGTCAAAATGGTAACTTAAAATTTCATATTAATTATCTAGACTTTTAGATATAAGCCAAAAAATACTAAATTAAAGTTTTTTCCAATTAATTGTTAATAACTAAAATTTAGCAGCTAAATCTCAGCAGTAACGCTTAGGTTTTGTTCCTGAGGTCAAAATACAACAGAAACAACTGTCGCCTACTTGTTGCTTACGATCATCATATCAAACCCTTATTTTTAAGAATTATTATTGTTTTGTAAAAGGTGTAAATATAGTTTTATTAACAATCGTTTAAAAATAGACGGTTTTCCACGCTACAAAACAGTTGAAAGTAGACAATTGTTAAACAGGATGAAAAGTGGTCACTTTACACCAAGGTTGGAAAATAGCTATTGTCCACCTGTTACTCTTGGTTACGCGCCTCCAATTGGCAAATGTGACAAAAGTTTTATATCAGTATCGGTGTAAAGGCAACCAGTATAACGACAAAAACCAAAACGAAACTTCCAGTGGAATTTATTATTAAGAAAAATGTAACAATAACAACAATAGAGCGAACAATAGCTGGTAGGTAAATATTATAACGATTGTATCGTTGGTTTTCGAACATTCCGTCCGGACTATAAATATTTTTAATTTATCTATTGTCATCGCGTTGATACGAGAGGGGATAGGTAATTGGGAAGGACAGAATGGGTCTCGTCGTGAATTTGTGATTTTATTTCGTTTACTTTAACGATGAATTTGAAGAAATTCCGAGCTTTTCCGACTATCTTTGCCCTTCTGTTTCTAGTGAGTACCATTTTGCCTTGGTTTTAATTTTACTAGTTAAAATAATCCAAAATTCGGTAAATACAATATCTTATCTATTTTACTAACATTTAAATTTACAATTGCTGTTGATTCAAGGTCAGTTTTTGTGGTATTGTAATATTTATACATAAAAGGTAATTATTTTTTTCTCGAAATTTGGGAAAAATTGTAGCGATTGTGTTTGAAAATTATTACTTGAAAGTCGGAGTTTTGATTCCAATTTTATTAATAGGGTTATTGCCAACTAGAAGAAGGACCAACAACTTGCTATCTGAAAGAATTTCGCAGTTCGAAGTCATTCTGTGAAGCCTACGCCATTTTGCTGTTCCGTTCCACGTCGATAGAAAATCTGACTAGAAGTCCTTGAGGAGTATTCCCTTCCGACAGCTCTTTCGTTCCACGATGTGTGAGATTCCGACAAGTAGTTTCTAGAGTGGGTATTCCATTCCGTTGCTGTTCCGATCCCCCGTCGTCTTTCTGGGGTGTACAAACTTCTTCATTGTCGGACATATTGCAATACCTACTCTCAATTACAAAAGAATAAACCACAAATTATAAGATTTGTCTGAAATAAATGTTTCTTATAATTGATTACTTTATTTATTAATTTCATCATATTATTTTTAAACGATTCTGAATAAAATAGTATACGTACATACCTCGGGGGAAGTACCTTTTTTGTTTCGAGAAATTATTCAATCATTTTTCCTTGAGAGAAAATAAAGTATTTTTTACCTCGGTATGTAATATACTATTACATACTAACATGCTTTCCTTTCGTTTCTGGCTTTGTGAATTGTCTGAAATTTTAAGCTGTGTTGTGTTTACACTAGAATTTTTTATTTAAAGAATGGTATAAGACTAAAGAAATAAAGCCTGAATTCAGTTAAAAATCGACTGCTTGACGAATAACGTAAGCGACAAGCGGATGATCCGGTTGAGGTTACTCCAATTTTCACGACTACAGTTTCTTCCGTTCGCAAATACTCTACTGGCCAAGTTCCAAAGACAAATTCTTCCAGTCAATGTATTGCATGCAACGATTGTAATAAATTCAGACACTGCGTTCTAATTTTCGAAAATTAAAAGGAAAATAGTAGATAGAATAGAAAAGCAAATTTAGCGGAACTAACTTCTGAAAGTGAAGTAGAAATTAGTTTTATGGTATCTACTTTTGCAAATTCCTCGAATATTTATGCAATCAAAGTTTGTGAAATTCGAGATTTAAACGCAGTATTTTAAAATTTGTAAAATGATGGTAAAGCAGTAAATATTTCTGAAATTTTAATTGTACCTGGCATACGATTGAATATTTTATTAGTCCATAAATTCAAATTAAAAGGAATTTACGTTTTATTTAAAAATGGCACAGCAGTTTTATCCAAAGATAATCTGCCATTACATCATTAAAAATGAATAATATGTATTTAGTTGATCTTCAACCCGAAACCAATTTATACAAACTTTAGTACTGCTGAAAATTATTTGGAATTGTGGCATATAAGTTATGGACATTTTGGAAACACTGAATTGCAAATATTGTTTTGAAGGTAATATATATATAGTTTAGTTAAAATAAGCTATTTTAGTGTTTAAGTTTCTGCTTAATGTGTCTTTTATAATAAATAATTTAATAATAGCAAACTTTGTTTAAATTGTAAATTTAAGTCAGGCGAAACGCTACTTTTGCACACCCCAATTAAAGGCCGTCAGGCGAAACGGGAATTTTTAATCTGTCAGGCGAAACGGGACTAAATCATCCCAACGGTATCTATATAAATAAAAATAAATTGTCGTTCGTTAGTGTCGCTAAAACTTGAGAATTGCTGTACCGATTTGGCTAATATTGGGTTTGAATTATTTGTGAAAGTTCAGGGAAGGGTTTGAACGGTAAGAAACATAATTAACGAAAAATACTAAAAAGAATAATTTTATTTTCCAACTAGTTGTACTCGCAACGTCGTTCGCGTGGCGTGTGATTGTTGTATAAAAATTTCTTACCCCACCCCATTTAAGGAATGGGAGAGAAACTTTTATACACCAGATGCTAAGTTAAAAGAAGACAAATACATCTGTGAAAACCGCAGTCGAATCGGATCAGTAGTTTTCATGTGATGCGCGCATAGACATACAGACAGACAAAAAAATCTAACCACATTTTTGGGTTCTATTTCGATGTACCCGCGACGTCATTTGCGTGGCGTGTTGATTTTTCTTTCCTCACCCCGTTAAAGGGGTGGGGGAGAAAGTTTTATACACCAGATGTTAAGTTAAAAGAAGACAAATACGTCTTTGAAAACCGCATTCGAATAGGATCAGTAGTTTTCATGTGATGCGCGCACAAACATATACATTTCTACAGTTTTATTATATGTATATAGTGTTTATATATAGTATTATTTAGTTTTATTAATTCTTAATAGATCGCAATGAATTTATTTTATTGATATAAATCTATTCCATTATTTAACATCTACGTTCTGGAATCACTTGATAGATGGGTTTGTATTTAGATTTATAAATAATAAAGCTAAAAAGATTATTTGGATTTGTCTTTGTTCTAAATAAAATCTTTTTTTTTTAAACCGGCCAGAAACTAATACTTTCCGGTTTATTTTTAGGTCAGAAAATCTCATTTTGTCGGACAAGGCCAGAAAATAAAAATGAGTCCGGTAAAAGCTTTTACCGTACTCATTTTTATTTACTTTTCAGCCTATCTTTAATAAAAAAAAACAATAAAATAGTTAGTCTAAGATAGCGGTCAATTGGTTTCTATGGTAACCGAGTTTTGTATATATTTAAAACTATAAAATAACTTTACATATTTTGATGTTTAGTTGAAAACGTGAAATTTATTATAAAATGGGTATTTAAAATAATGCATTTGATTGTGAATTAATGGAAGATAAAATTATACCAGATGAAATTGTTTGTTAAAAAAAATGTTAAAATTAGTTAATAAAGAGTTCTTGTTATAAAAATGTAAACTGAATAATATCAATAATAATATGCCCGTTTTAAAAAAATATTGTACGTAATACGTTCCAAAAGTGCTTTTACTGGACGCACAGGCTTGCAATTTGCCCACTCGTCCAGTAAAAGACCACTTTCGGGACTTGTTACGTAAACTACTATGTCCTATATTAACTATTATGTGTTAAAATATAAAGGGCGGTACAAAGTTCGCTGGGTCAGCTAGTATTGAATTATAAATAAATACAAAACGATAAGCATCGTAAAAATTCAGAAGAAAACAAGTGTTTTTGTGCAAAGCAACCTGTTTACAATATTTAACTGAATAATGAAAGATATAAAATTTAAGGAATTAGACTTGAAAGCAAAATTTTTGAAAGAGAATATAATAAACTTTACATTTAGCTCATTTTTGGCTTTTAAAACGATCTGCTATCCAAAGTTTCGAGATACAATGTTGTCTTTATCAAAGATTGGTTGTCCTTCTAATCTAATCTAATCTAAATAAACCTGGCATGGTCTCTCCTGTGGAGCCCCATGTTTGAGCACTGCTTCCTATGGGAATATTGTGACCAGGTTTGGCACCAAGAGTCCTTACATGCACCCGATGCAGGACTCTAGTTTGTTCAGCTAAAAATCAACATCACTTGGCTGTCCTTACTGGTCATGATTTGTGCGTAACGATGAGAGATTAGCGTCCAGTGTACGAGGTGAAAGTTTCTGGTCAGCTGTAGGGCGGCGTCGTCAGCGTCGGTCCTCGCCAAGGGTTGAGGTCTGTAGTAAATGATTCCCGTCAAGTGTTGGGCGTCGTACTTAAGGCAACTCTTGTCATGGGTCTTGGTCTGTGTGTTTAACTAAGGATTTTGTCGTCGGGACAATGGATTTTTATATGGTCAGTTACAGCCTAGAAACTTTTATAACTTTCAAAATATAAATTAACCACACTTTTTCTTATTTTAAGGTACATGCCTTGATAAAATGTTTGGGATTGTCCTGGCAATTAGGTACCACCACATATTGCTTTCTATTCTAAATTTTTCACATATACAATGCAGTTTGAATGTTTATGTATTTGTTTGCCTATTATTACAATGTAAATTTATTTAATTTATTAAAGTCTATGTAAATTTAAGATACAATACCTTTTTTTTCTAATAATAACAGAATTGATTATAGCAATCTAGTTATAGATAAAATAGGTATTTTTATTTGATTTTTTCACGAGTTAATTTTATAACTAAAATACTAAATGTGCGAAATTTAATGTCAGCTTACAGGAAGTATGTTGAAATTAATTTTCCGCAGGCGTCGAGTAATATTTTGGGATTCGGAAGTAGCAGATTGCCTTTTTCGGATTAAAAATGAATATTTAAAAAATTCATGCTGTTGAGCCTGAAACATATAATTTAATTTGTGAAAATTTGCGAATTTTTATCGTTAATTAAAAAAGATGAATGAAAATGAAAAGCGGGCCTTTATTGCTCCTGTAAATATTATTGTTTTAAAAAATAATTAAACTATTAAAATAATAATTCTTCTGAGTCACATTACATATTATTAATATTAATACTTAGTATTAATACTTAGTCTAGGGTTTTACTACACATTATACAAAGATTTAATGAAATTTAAACCCCTATCAGGATTTTCAACCAAGTTAATATATTTAACCGAAAGCTGGCCATTATGGAAACAGAAGTTAAATATATTTAAATATTCTCGATAGCTTCTTTGTGGCATAATAATGTCTATTTATTTCTTTATTCGGGGATCTTTTTGCCACTAAAACAAACTTATAAAAAATATAAATCAATATAATGAAAATGACCCTTGCTTGTTGATCTTGATAGATATGTCAAATTTGTCAAGGGTCGTCTTTTAAAACTGAAAATGCCTAACAAAAATGAAAATAATTTGTTTAAAAATAATTCTTCTGAGCTTTCGACAACCAGATCGGTTGTCGTTTTCAAAGATAAAAATTTTTTTACTATACACTTCTTTATGCGTTGAGATTTTAAAATTTTTTGATTTTTTTTTTTTGGTAACTATAGATATATAGATTATTAACTTATTCTTTTTTTAAGGTGGTTAGCCAAGATCTAGATAAATCCAAAGTAAAATTTGAAATACATTCATTTGGATTTAATAAAATGTGTGCTGTTTCTTTTAATTTTCTTTTTATAGAATTTTCTTCTTTACATAAAATTTTTGTTTCAGTCCATTTTATTTTGTGATTTAGAAGGAAGACCTCTTGAAGTTCGCCTCAATGAACACAAAAATTATCTTAAAAAAGGAGATATAGATAAATCTAAAATTTGTGAAACTGAAAAAATTCAAAAAATTGGTAATGCTTTTAATATAAGGACAATTTTTCAAACAAATAATACAATTAGATCAATTTTATCCAAAACAAAACCGGTTAATTTAGATCAAAAAACAAAAAATTGTGTATATAGTATACCATGTGATTGTGGCAAAGTCTACATTGGGGAATCAGGAAGACCTCTTGAAGTTCGCCTCAATGAACACAAAAATTATCTTAAAAAAGGAGATATAGATAAATCTAAAATTTGTGAACATGCTTTTAATTTTCTAAATCACAAAATAAAATGGACTGAAACAAAAATTTTATGTAAAGAAGAAAATTCTATAAAAAGAAAATTAAAAGAAACAGCACATATTTTATTAAATCCAAATGAATGTATTTCAAATTTTACTTTGGATTTATCTAGATCTTGGCTAACCACCTTAAAAAAAGAATAAGTTAATAATCTATATATCTATAGTTACCAAAAAAAAAAATCAAAAAATTTTAAAATCTCAACGCATAAAGAAGTGTATAGTAAAAAAATTTTTATCTTTGAAAACGACAACCGATCTGGTTGTCGAAAGCTCAGAAGAATTATTTTTAAACAAATTATTTTCATTTTTGTTAGGCATTTTCAGTTTTAAAAGACGACCCTTGACAAATTTGACATATCTATCAAGATCAACAAGCAAGGGTCATTTTCATTAGGGGGAAGTCCCCTAGTGGCGGACACCTAAGGTTATTTATAAATAAAACAAAAAATATTTTAGGAATGTTTATTAAATTATGACTTATATTAGATAACAAAGTTAGAAATCAAATTAAATTAACAAAAATGCAACCTCTGCTAAAAAATAATTAATACTATCAATCAAACTTTGGTAACAAAAATTATAATTTTAAAAAGTGGCACCTAGTACCGGACGAATATTTGTGCCATACCCCTAACACCGGACATTTCAAAATAACCTGCATCGATCACATATGTAGCCATCTCCACACTCTGGAATGTCTGCACATGCTTCATGTACCCACCCACGACAGGATGAGCACTGGATCCAGTCTTAGTCAGTGTCTTCTTCTTAATGTCCGGTGCTAAGGGACACACATTTTCGTTCATTAGGTGGTACCTACTAAAATTGTTTAAAAGATCTAATAATATTCTACCATTTTACGGATAACAATCGAGTACTGCTTTTATCTTTGAATACCACTCAAATGTAAATGCATAAATATACTAGAATTACTTATATTGATATTTAGGTGACGCCGTGATTTCGCGCCTAAAACAGCAAACGGTTACTCCACCCGCGGCAGTGTGCTCACTGGCGAGGCGCGGCGCATGATCCTGTACCTGTGTGCTCCCCGCGCCCCTTTCACTTGTATTTTGAATCGAACTGCTTTATCTCGCTTGAATAGTACGAGTGTCCGGCGCTAGGTGCCGTCCGGCGTTACGGGACTTCCCCCTATATTGATTTATATTTTTTATAAGTTTGTTTTAGTGGCAAAAAGATCCCCGAATAAAGAAATAAATAGAAGTTAAATATATTATTAACCGAAAATAATGAATTTAAAGCTAATAAACTAATAAAAATTGCTATCGAACTGTTTTGTATAAGCGACGAAGGTATTAAAAGATATTTTTCAAGATAATTGCAAATAGACCTTGTGCAAGATGTTATCGAAACCAAAATTTAAATTTAATGTTGCTTTACGTGATCTAGCTTAACATTGTTTGCATTAGTATGAATTAATAGTTCACAAAATTATGAGTATAAAGTTGAGAGATAAATAAATAAACGCAAATTTGTGCATTGCGAGAAAAAGATTTGACTGTTTGTACAGTGATTGAATATCAAACAATCTAGAAGTTGGGAAAAAATGCGTCTTCAGAGTCGGTTCTCGTCACGGGTTAAGGTCTGTGATCAATGGTTCTCGTCAGGTAATAGGAAGCTCTAGTCATTATGTCATTTTTGTAAAGAAACTCATTTAATATATAATTCAGAACAACCTGCTTCTCAGAATGAATCACCAATAAACATAGCAATTGAGGGTTTAAGCAATGTAAGCAATTAAACATAGGAAATTATTGTTTGCAAAACTCAGATGATATTATTTTGCTTTCTACAGCTGTTGTAAATGTGGCTGATAATTAAGGTAAGTTTATTAAAGTACGGTGTTTACTTGATAGTGGTTCTACATAAAATTTAATAACAACAGCTTTATTTAAAAAATTAAATTTATAAGAACTAAATATAAAAGTTCCTATAATGGGTATAATGGGTATTCTTCATATATAAAAATGCACAAAGGCAAATCCAAAGTGAGATACATGTGTTGAAATTATAATACAAATTTTAATTTTCCGATTTTTAAAAAAATATCGAAAAAGTACCACACTTAAAGTTTCCTGCACACTCACTAAATATACCAGGTGAATTAAAATTAGCTGATCCTCAGTTGTATGAGGCAGGCAATATTGAAATGTTGTGAGGAGTAAGTGTAGGTAGGTATATGATTTATTGTGTAGTGGTCAAATCAAATTAGGAAAGCGATGCCTATTTTACAAAATTTCTTATTGGGATGGTTAGTTTCAGGACTATCAAAAGTAAATCCACAATTTACCCCACAGTTCAATGGTTTTGTAAATTTGGATACTAAACTTAAAAATCAGATTGAGAGGTTTTGGCTCTTGGACTAAGAGTAACCTACAGTCAGGAAGAGCTTGAATGTGAAAAGCATTCTGCAGACACTCATTCATAGCATCCAGTTAGTGGGAGGTTTTGTGTTAAATTACTAAAGCGTAAAAATATTGTTCAACTAGATTTATCTGAGTAAACGGCTAAAAACCGATTTTATCCAATAGAAAAAAAATCATTAAAAACTGTCGACTAAAATATTCAATACACTAATTTTATGGACGAATAGTATATTCTGTAACATGGTTAGAATGAAAATTCGATACGAAACAGACTGTATTTTCTCCACGACCATGTAATAATTCTGTTTATATAAATTGAAGTATGTAGCAAAACAATTAGAACGTCACACTGACAAACTGAGTGACAGTTTTAAAATTCGTAGGGCAATCTATGTTTTTTGTTGAGCAATTACAGAATGTTATTCCGTCACTAGTTATAGAATGGAAATACATGCAAATCACATAAGAAGCAAGTGTTTCAGAATGAATATTCTATCTCAAGAGTGAGAATGAACACTTTCTATTATCAAAAATGAAGTCGGAATTATTACATTCATTAATGGTCGTGGAGAAAAATATATTCAGCCAAATGTCGAGTACACAATATTGCGTGTTGTCTTTGATGGCAGCTGCAAAACAAATTCAGGTCTTTCACTAAACGATGTATTAATGGTGGGACCAGTAATTCAGGATGTTTTATTTAGTATTCTTATTAGAACCCGTAAGAAGTGATTATCTTAGTGAGTCCTTTGTCAATCATTCATCTTTGTGAAGGGTTGATGTATTATTAACCTATTTTGTTTGCAAATGTTTTATTAAAAGTTATTATTAAAAAAGTGAGTTTTTCTGTAAAAAGTACAAAAATATACAGTCCTTTAAATTAATTGGATACTATATATCACTAACCAAAAGTGTAATAACCCAGCGACTGTAGCTTTATTTTCTTGTTTTAACAAAATAAATAATGAAAGCGACAACAACAATATTAACGACAACAGAAAATATGAATAGTTACAAAAATTATTATTTTTTATTTAAATATTTCCTATAAGTTCTTTGTGGCATCGACTATATATTTTCTTCTTTTAATAGGGGAACTATCGCTACTAAAATAGAAATATTAAATCAATATTTTGAAAATGACTCTTGCTTATTTAATGTATCTTGATTAAAATGTCAAATTTGTCAAGGGCTCTCTTTCCAAATTTAAAAATGCCTAATAAAATTAAACTAATTATAAACAAGTTTTAAAGTTATTTTCTTAGCTGTCGACAACCAGATCGGTTAGCATTTTCAAAGATAAAAAATTATGTAATTTTTCTGTTTGCAATTGTTTTTTATAATTTTTAATTTTTGATTTCTTTCTTTTTGTTCTACAGATACATAGATTATTAAATTATTCTTTTTTTAAAGTAGTTAGCCAAGATCTAGATTAATCCAACGTAAACTTGAAAATAGATTAGTTTTAATTTAAAAAAATATATGCTGTTTCTTTCAATTTTCTTTTAATAGAATTTTCTTCTTTGCATAAAATGTTTGTGTTAAACTATTTGATTTTCTCATATAATTGTTTTCATTGAGGCGATCTTCAAGACTTCCTGATTTCCCAATGTCGACAAAATGTCTTAAAATAATTTTTCCATTTTCTCCCAAAATGACTGTAACTATCTAATCTACATAGTACCTAATAGTTCGGTAATTTGGTTGGACCTCTTCAAATAAACTTCGAAGTTTCCTTAATAGAAATGAAAAATCAAAAATCAGTTCCTTATCGAATTTACAACCAAGTAGAATTAGTTTCTAGCCAAATCGGATTTTTTAAATTTATTTAGAGTCAATTATTCCTTAAAGCACGTGTACTTGGTTAGTATCAATAAAATATCACGTTTTTAAGACACTCACAATATATAAAATAATCAAGGGTAATATTTAAATCGACTTACTTTATAGAGGTTTACCACAAATTAACCAGATTGTTTGACGTACCATAGAACAAGAATTACTAATCACGGCTGGAAAATGTCGATAATTTACCTACTACAACACAGCTCACGGCAAATATTTGAATCAAATAATTCTCACAGATATTGGTACGAAAACACTAGTGTGCGAAATTTATTCATAATAGAATATACAATCAAATAGATTGTTACAAGGTGTATCCTAGAGGTTTTGTGATGAGGAGCAACTCTAGTAGACGCGCTCTCCACACCTGCCGTGGTTATCCAATCACACGCTTGGCATTTTACTGAAGACAGTAACTGAATCAAGTAAAAGATGAAATCAACAATAAGAAAATAATAACAAATATATTTTAATGACGATAAATAACGATAACAATATAATTAACTACAGTATTCTAGACTTATTTTAAAAATAGTCTGGCACACTTACACCGAAAGAGACATAATAGACCCCAAACTTCTTGTGTCTGACCTCAACGCCGCTCTTGTGTAGTTATTTATATTCTGCGTGAGATTAAAAACTAAACTTAAAGAGATCCAACGTACTGGCTTTAACTTATTTGAATCTAATACGAACTAATGCAATAAAATACAAGATCAAAAAATTAATATGCAGGGTGCAACTGCTTTATTACTGTACTGTACGTGGCAGTATTGGTTTAAATAATATATATGAATTATATAATCTTCTCATTAAAAAACCCAGTTTGCAGTTTTTAAACTATTAATAATATTTATTTTTATTGTAGTTACACTTTAAGTACATCTGAATTGAGAGATTACAAAGAATTTCAGAATCTGTTATCCACAGAAGATTAAAAATATTGATCGGATAAGATCTATTCCAATGTGCAAATTTTAAACAAACCCAAATGTCACAATAGCGTTCTATTTATATCGTACCAATACTTCCGCGCTTGTATGCCTAACCACTATTGATAGAAATCGTGCACTGATCAATAAACCCCAAAAGGATAGACCACAAACCAAATAAAACAGGAAAAAAATCTCCCCGTTGTAGAGTGCCACAACGGCGAATGTTCGAAATTATCAGATATTGCTTTTTGAAAGTCATTCACAATATATTTCCCGACCGAGACTACTACATTTTTTAATTAATATCTTTAAAATATGTTTCAAAAGGTAGGTAATTCTTTTTTTATTTTGCTATAGACTACCTATATTGCTAGGACTACTGAAATAATTTTTCGTGTGGTCCATTGATTTTGGGGTTTAGATAGTTTACGAATCAACTTGTTATAATAAACTTTTGGTATTACGTTTTAAGTTTGTTTTTTTACACTGATAATTCAGCTCTTTCATTTTAATCTTATAATAAAAAATCATATAAAAATTGTTTTAAAGTTGAACGAAATATAATTTTTCATTATTTGTTTTAATTACTCGAGGCACCGTACGACCACTCGCGCTAAAACTGGTTTCATGACGCCGAAGCTTTCCGTCTGCATTTCGTTCTGCTTCGTTGTCGTTTACCAGCCATAGACATTTACCAGCAGCGTTACTAACCTAAAATTTCTAAAGTCGATTGATATAAAAAAAATAAGTCACAAACGGTAGATTTAAAAAAAAAGTGGCAAAATTAAAAAGGCATTTCTTTAATTTAAAAGGTAACTTTAAATTTAGTTACAAAATAGTTAAATAATTATAAACAGAAATTATAATGGTACATTGGTAGCTTACTTCCTAAATCAATAGATCTACCCAAAAATCTAATAGCGAAATGTGGTACATAGAACTTCAAAGGCTGCGTCTACACACAGTGCTTGAGATTATATTTTAAATAGCTATTGTGAAGAACCAGCAACCTAATACAGGGCAAACACTACATTGTAAATTTTTGAAGTAGATTTCATAATATTAGTTGGTATTTCTGGATCGGGACCTCCGGGGAGGGGCGAGCAAGTGCTCTGCCAGCACTAAGACCACATATGGCACATTGTGCATCCTCCCGTGTGTGATGCTATCCACACCTCAGGCTGTCATCAGGCCTAGAGATTTAAAACACGTGATGAGACTCCCGAGGGAGATTTCCCTGACATTGGCTGGTGTAAGCCAGTACTCGCCCAGCACAGATCTTATGATTTCAGAAACAGCAGAGCAGTCATACATTATATGCTCTACTGCTTCCTCTTCTTGTTCGCAACCTCTGTATAGGGGCGATTCTACTAATTTCATCCTAAAAAGATGTTGTAGCAACTAGCAGTGACCTGTTAAAATTCCCACCGCTGTTCGGAGATTTTGTCTGGTCGATGACTTAAATTTTCTTGTTTTTTCCTCGCTAGGATGAGGTAATAGCTTTTTGGTCAGTCTACAGTTTGTAGTTTTGTCCTAGCACTGTAGAAAGTTTTGGTAAAAGTGCTGTTTGATAAGGTCCACGACAGCGGACCATGTTTTTCTTGCTAAATTGTTCGCAATGCGGTTGCCTTTAGAGTTCCCATTTTCTTTGATCCAGCTCAGAGTGACCACGTTAATCTGGCTGACCTTAGTTAGAGATTGATGACATTCCAGTACTAAACTTGAAGTGATACGTGGTCTATTCAAAGTCAGTAGTGCTTGTCGGCAGTCTGAGTAAATATTTACATGCCTGTCTGTGATGATCCTATGGATTAATTCTTTTGCAGCTATGGTTATGCCTGTGAGTTCTGACTGAACCACGCTTGACAAGCCATTTCATTTTTAGGTTCAAGGATATAGAGTAAATTTCACATTCCACACTTTGCTTCGTTTTTTGCCCATTCGTATAGGCGATTAGAGTGTTCACTAGTTGGTATTTATTGGTTTTTATATAAAACAATTGAATAACTATAATTAAATATGTGATTGATATGTTTAAAAACGAATTGGTAAAATTCCCTTAGAATTACTTAAGTATTTCAATATATTCCCAATTCCTTTTTAGCAGTTTTGTACAGAAAGTTAAATAAGGTTCTTTTGTCCCATTATTTACAATTATTCGTTTAAACAGCTTTAAAAAAAAGATTCTCATCTAACAATGAAATAAATTTGGAAGACGAGAGTTTGTGTATATATACATAGGCGAAAGTAAATACTAGAATCTATTATATTAAACGCTGTGTCAAAGTCTAGACGAGATTCTTTATGATTATGCAGGGTCGTTCGAAGTCAGATTTAAGCTTTTCGCGATTGAAAGACCGGAAGTTTTTACAGTAAACTAAAACTTATTACCAGTAAGGCAAAAGTGATCACCAGAAAAAGCCTTAATTTTCAGTTGAATTTTAAATCTTTTAAGCCTCCAAATTATCACGATTACATACGATGGACATTAGTAGCAAATCGTATTTAACCATATATCTTTGTCAATCAACGTACCTTTTCACCCGTTTTAATGCAACCATTTTATTTCAATTTTGCACAATTTCTGTAACTTTATATGTTTCTAAAACCTATTGCACCACTCTGGGTTGACTTCTTTGTGAAAATTTACATTGACACTTCTAATAAATTATTAAGTTTTATGTATTTTCCCAGCTGCACATAATAACGGTAATTAATTATATTTTTCCTTTAGCTATATAAATTCTAAACTTTTGCTGGTAGCTAGACGTAGTGTATTTTGCAGTTTATTAAGTAACGGAAGCGAGTTAGCAATAAAATATGAACGCCGATTTATGTAAAATTGGCTGGAGCTCGTAGTTAACAGTTTACGGAATTTGAAAAGTAACGGTAACAAATGAAAAGTTCCATTCCTATTTACGTCTTGTAGCCAAAACTAAATATTTTCCAAAAAACTAGCATGCTTCATGCTCATATGTTTATAACCACATGTTTGTAACAAGCTATAGCAGAACATAGACAATGTCTATGTCGCAGAACTTTAAGAAACTTATCCTAATTCATGAATCATCTGACACCTAGACAATGTGTTTGCATACAAATGTCAGGAATAAAATTTTGAACTTAAAAACATGTCGAATTCGTAACACACTCTGTGTACAGTTTTTAGCATTTTTAAAAACCTTACTTTAAATTATTTCTAATAAATTTCTTTTCTAAATATTCCTCGAAACTTTCCGTAACTTCTTAATACAATGCAGTAAAGATTGCATGTGTAAAAAACGACACATCAGCCTCACGCACCAAATTGACCAACCATATTAGTTTTCGAGTTTGTAAAAATTTCTGGCTTTAAATACCCCATCTCGTGATTCTTGTTTCACTTTTAATTTAGTCTTGCGACAAATCTCTGGTTATTTTTTATTTTTACCGTTTTTTTTAACTTACGTAGTTTAGTTTATGCTTCGAGTGTTGCATTGGAGAGGAGTGGTAAAATTTCCCGATACGTTTATTAATATTACCTCCTTCAATTACCTTGTAATCGTGAATAGTCGAATTATCGTTTTATCTTTACCTGTTATCAGTGAGAGCAGGAGTAAATAATACCTTTTCTCGAATTATCTCTATTACTATTACCTATTACCTATTTCTGAAGATCGAAAAACACAACTAATAAAAACAACTATTTTCGTTAAACGTCTAAGAAAAGAAGTACCTATTTATTTTGTTGAACATTTTTGATTTTGTTTTATGTTATACAATAAACTTCAGTGTTTTTATCAATGAGCAATGCCGTATCTATCTTTAAAAAACATTTGTTTTTTATATACCTGTAATTGTATCTATTCTTTGTATTTGCTAATATTAACTTTAAATAAGCACAATTTACAAAATAGTTATTTATGATATGAGTGATAAAAGTGAGGTTTTATTTTGTGAGTGAAAACGTTTGTGAAATGAGCGGAGCGAATTGAACAATTTCACGAACAAAATAAAATCACTTTTAACACAAATACCATACAATGTTTTTTGTACAACTTCCCTATTTTGATAATGAAACGAGCGAATTTTCAATGACAATGAACCAAACCGTGTTAAAAGTAAACTAAACCGTGTTAAAAGTAAACTTGTTTACATGGCAACGTGTTAAAAGTATTTTTAACACGCTGCTATGTAAACAATCGTTTTTAACATTGTTTGCTATCATTAAAAGTGTCACTTTTAATGACAGTTGTACAAAAAGAACTTTTTATAATAGAAAGTTTTTTACTGATTTATAGGTCATATTTTGTGTCATCTCAACAATGCACAGCATCCCTGATTTTGCAAAAATATTAAGTCATACAACGCTGTGATTGATCATAGAGAAGATTGTTTCCTTGTTAACAAAATCAAGGGTAGTTGTATCTAAAAACTTTCTAAAACAGTTTATTTTATTACCAGTTAAAATAATAATTACTGTTTTCACATGTAAGAACAAAAAAAAAAAAGAAAAAAAAACTTCTCTGTCGCGTAATCGATCCCATTATGATAACATAACACAACTGTCACAAGTGGACTGAACCGCCGCCTAACCAACTACGCTACGAACGATTTATTTAATAACTTTCAAAATAATATTATCTATACACAACTTAGATCATGTTTAATATCAATTCTGTATAAATTTCGAAATTTATGTATATGCCTAAACATACTTGAAACATGCATTGTCATCCAGTTCTTAGCTATCCTGAAAATTTCAGAGCTCTAGGTAGTCGGGAAATAGGTTTAAATTCGATTACAAATTCCACGGAATGACACAGAGACACAGAACACGGCGAAAATATAAAAAACTTTCTAAAATATATACTCAACTCGAGTTAATAGGTATTAGGTAAAACTAATTAAATTTTTTCATGTTTCTTAACTTCTATATTTTTATTTTTTTTTATCTTTTCACTTTTTTTTGAGTACACGTAAATAGCTAAATTTTATCTTAGCTGTTATTCTTAAATGTAAGTAAGTAATGTTTATTCATCCATAATATCAAATACAATACAATATCTACAATACATAACACAATACATAATGAATAAACACAATTCAGCCACAGAAGTATTATAAATACTTGTTTGTGATATTTAATCAATTTAAAAGAACACAGTTAATATAAAAATAGTACATTAAAAAAGAAGAAGAAAAAATCATATATATACATAATGAAATACCTTTAAAAGGATGCCCTAAATTAAAAAAATAGGATTATTTCTTTTTTTTTTATTTATTTATTTATTTATTTTTTTCTATGTTATGGGTAATGAATTTAAGTTATTACGTGAAAGAAAATAAAGTGAAAAGTAGAAAAGTGGATCCCTTCTTTTGTTCAACCATCTATAATTTTATGTATGTCATTTTTGTCACATTGTTTTATATAAGTTATTAATTCCTTTTTAAAATGTTTGAAAGACGTTTCATGCTTTATTCTTTGTGGCAAGTAATTGAATAATTTTGGCGCTAAATAAGAGTAACTTCTTTGTCCAATCGATTTAAAAGTCAGAGGTACACAATTTAGATATTTTGCTCTAGTCGCATATGGATGGTTTAAGCTGGTAAGTTCATTTTTATTTTTATATTGTTGGCATCCTAGCTGAATACTATATAATTGTCTAATATCTAACATTTTTGTTTCAGAATAAAGCTGATGGCTTGGATATCTCGCAGGTTTGTCAAGCATTATTTTGAGAAATCGTTTTTGAGAGACTTCAACAGAATGTAGGTAAGTTCTCGATACCCCTCCCCAAGCAATAATGCCATAGTTTAAGTGCGATTCGACCAAACTATGGTATAAAATTTGTTTTTGTTTGTAGTTTATGAAATGTCCAACTTGTTTGAATCGAAATAAAATGCTACGTAGTTTTTTTGTTAGATATTCCATATGACTGTCCCACCTAAGGTGGCTGTCTATATATATTCCTAGGTATTTAATTTTTTTTGCAGGTTTAATAGAATTTTTTTTGGATATTTAGAGTGTAATCTGGCAGGGAATTTTTATAACTGCTAAATGGTACGTATACAGTTTTATCAAGATTAATTAAAAGTGATCTGCTGTCAAACCAGTCTTTGAGTTTGCTCAGATCACTTTCAATGTTTAATTTAAGGTAGGTAATACCAGTTTTTATTTTTGTAATATATGATGGTGTCATCCGCGAAACTTATAACTTTGCCATACGTTTTCTGTAGAAATAGGTTATTTAAGTAGATGGTAAATAATATAGGCCCTAACACTGTCCCTTGAGGTACACCGCATGTGATTTTTGCCTCTGTGCTTATCTGGTCTTTAATTTTAACTTTTTGGTTTCTATTTGTTAGATAACTTTTAAATAGCTTGTGCGCTGTACCTCTCACACCCATATCTTCTAGTGTATCTAAAAGTATGGAGTGATCGACAGTGTCAAATGCCTTTCTTAAATCTAGAAAAACCGCTATTGATGGAGTATTTGAGTCTAATTATTTATATATGTCTGTGGTTAATGAATGAATTGCATCTTGAGTAGATTATATTTAGATAAAAAAGCATTTATTCTTGTTTTTAAAATTTTTTCAAAAATTTTGCTAATGGCTGGTAAGACAGAAATAGGCCTATAATTTGAAATATTTTCGGTATCGCCACTTTTGAATATTGGAGTTACAATTGAGTTTTTTAAGATTGAAGGAAAGTAACCTACTTCAAAAGATTTGTTCATGATTTCCGTCAAAGGTTTACTTATAAATTTAGAAATTATCTTCAGAGTTTCGGCTTTAATTCCATCATGCCCAGGTGATTTTTTATTTTTTAGATTTTTTATAGTATTTTCAACCTCAGTTTCATTAGTAGGTGCTAGAAAAATGGAATAATTATTTATTTTATTTTCACTTTTGCAGTTCGGATTCTGTTGTATATTTTTTGCTAGGTTTTCCCCTACATTGGCAAAGAATTTATTAAATATATCTGCAACCACGCTTGGATCTTTAACGGTTTCGTTGTTTTCATTTTTTATCTTATTTATTTGTTTGTTTGTTGTTTTGATGTTTAGAATTTCATTTACTACGTTCCAAAGTTTTTTACACGAATTTTGTTCATTTTCGACTAATTTTTTTATAATATTCTTTTTTTGCAGTCTTTATCTTTTTTTCAGTTCCTTTTTTAAATGTTAAGTAATTGTTTTTCATATTTTCATTATTTGGATTTTGTTTCCACAATAGATATAAATCATTTTTTTGATTAACATGTCTGATTAGTGACTTTGTTATCCAGTTTTTTCTATTACGTTCATCATTTTTAATTTTAATATATTTAGTTGATTTATGTACGCAAGTGTTTATTATGTTAATAAGTTTTTCTGTTGCAGATTCAAGGTCCTGATGTATTGGATTTAAAACATCTTCCCAGTTAATGCAACTACTAACTTCACGTAATAATGTTTCGTCTATTCTTTGAAAATATTTTTTATTTTTATTTTTATTCATTAATTCATTTTTTGTTTTACTTAATACAATTTGTAATAGTGTTAAGTAGTGATCTGTAATTGTGGTAGAAATAGTTAGAGGTAGTAAGTTATTACGATTTTGGTGTTTTGTTTTGATAAATATATGATCTAGACATGATGTAGATCCGTTTTTTTCTCTTGTAGCGGTATTTATCGTTGCGTGAAACCCGTACTCACTCATCATATCCAGATAATTTTTAGAATTCTCGGTTTCCCTCAGTAAATCTATATTAATATCCCCTACTAATAGATTGTAATCAAAATCTTTGTTTTCTTTATTTAATATGTCGTTAAGTTGGTCTAGAAAATCTTCAATTTTACTAGCTGGAGATCTATAAAAGGCATTAATGCATACGGTCTGCTTATCTATAATAATTTTAATTTTTAATAGTGTACTTCCATTTAGTTTAATTAAATCATGAGAATGGTACAATTTAGCTTCTACAAAAACGATAACGCCATCATTTCGGTTGTAACTACCATCATTATATAGGGTTAAGTAATCGGGTATATTGAAGAGAGAGGTATCTGAAACGTGCCAACTTTCTGTCAAAACAATGCATTCAAAAGATGTGTCAAGTTCCTGTAGAGATATTTTTAGTTCATTGATATTTTTCGAAATGCTGCAAATGTTAGTGTTAAGAATTTTAAAGTTTTTTAAATGGTTATTAATAGATAGAACTTCTTTTGCTTCGTTACACTTATATAACGGATAAGTTGTCAACTTTTCTACTTCAAAATATCTTATATAGGGATCCATATTAATTAAAATGAATGTTGCGGAATAATTAACAATTTAAAATTTAAAACGGTATAGAAATAAAAATGTTTTTTCAACCATCACTATATGAATTAAAATTTGCTGAACACATTATGGCACCGATGGTTTTCGAATTCTACTACCTGACCTGGTGTTGGGATTAATACTTTTGATGCCTACTAGTTTCTTTGCCTTATTAATGTCTTTATTGGTTTGATCTGCTGTCTCTTTTGTGTTTTGGACTTGCTGTATTTTTGTAATTGGGTGAGATGAGTTCTCTGAGAGTTCGGCTTCAACCTCTTCTTCAGATGAAGATGTGGCGTCTGTTTCGGCTTTCTGACTTATTGTTGTCGGGGTAGAAGTTTCCCCAGAGAAGTCGGCTTCGACCTCCTCTGCTAATGTCGTATTCGTGTTACGTCTTTCTAATTCTTGTACTGAGTAGGGAATTTCGTTTATATACAACTTAAAGTTTTTTATGTAAGCTTTTAAGTTCTTTTTTCTGGCTTCCTTCAGGTTTTTAACCAAGATTTTTGTATTGGTTTGATCTTCTTGCCGTTGGTCGTGGCTGATAGCAATACCTGTATTTCTAAGGTTCTTGATATTTTCAAAAAATCTCTGCTTTTTCAGGAATGAAATAAATTCTACTACGATAGTTCTTTTTTCTCCTTTCATGTAGATATTGTTTATATCTGTTTCTCTTAAGTTTAGTTGGAAAATAAGGTTTAATTTATTCAGTGTATCAGTCAGTAGATTATCTTGATCTGTTTGGATACCAAAAATGACAATGTTATTTTTTTGTTAGCTCTTTCAATGTACGCAACTTTTTTTTCTAGATCGTGGTATTTATTCTTAAGATCATGCAACTCTTTACTAAATTTATCATCTAGTGACTTAATTTCCGTTTTTATTTCATCACTTTTTTTAGTAATAAGGTTTTCTAATTTATAAAATAATTCTTCGTTTGTTAGTTTATCCATATTCTATTCGAATTAACCTGGTCTATAGTTTCCTGTTTTTATTACAGTATCTGATATTGATAACAAAACAGGTATAAAGCAGGTTATCATAGAGAGAATTTCTTATTAAAAATAAATAATTTCCACTATTTCGCAAATATCTTCCAATTTATGCAACTTTTTGTTAAAATAATTATTGCAAAATAGTGTACATACCCTTTCTCAGTTGTATGCTAAAAATCACATTTTTATTCACCGTAAAACCCACACAAAATTCCTTTTTTTGGAGGACAGTTTATAAACACCGTTTTACTTTTACTGTAAACAAACAAATGTGTATATACGGTTTACTTAATTTGAATATATTATGCATTTTTGTATCGTGCCACGGTTTTTCCTGAGTTACTGCTAAGGTTCATTTAAGACTAAAATAATTATTAAGAAAAATCCAATATTAACAATAGATGAATTGCACGAGATCTGTTAAGAGTCACTTTACTGGCAAATTATGCCCGAGCTCAGCCGTAGAGGGATGATACACAAGTGAGCCGCGCCACCGACTTCGACGGTACAAGCCGGAAACCCCTACATTTAATAGGCGCTAACAATTCTTACACAATCCCACGAAATGAAATAAAGTGAGCTAAATAAAACAAATCAATTTCACAACTAAACCCTCCTTTAATGTGAAAACAATGTTTGAGGTTACTGCAAATTACAAACTCCAAATTATGACTAACTGCGTACACTAGCGCCTTAGTATTAAAAGTCAAATAAATAATAATAAATTTCAGTGTTATCACACGCACGACTTAAAACTAAATTACAATCAACAATTCAAGAAAAGATTATACAAAATACTAGGTCTTATAATGCTTATCTGTATTGGTACCGTGGCTACCAATCTCCAGTAATCCAAAGCAGTTTGGTTCTTGATAAAAACAAGGAACTGCGAGTTCCAAAACCAAATTCTGTTCCAGAAGTACTGCCGGTATCTATGAACACTTGCCAGTTCAAAAATATGAATAACTGCCAGCACCAATAAAATAGTATAGCCTGTTCCAAGAAAATAAGGCCTGTACCAAAAAAATTAAGGCCTGTACCAAGGAAATAAGCCTGTACCAAGGAAATAAGCCTGTACCAAGGAAATAAGCCTGTACCAAGGAAATAAGCCTGTACCAAGGACCCTAGGTGGAAAAAGGGTATTCTACCTCGAGGACGTTCAATAGTTTGGGACGTTGATTTTTTTATACCCCAAAAGCCTCCTTATAATGTAGGTACTGATGTTAAATCGACGGAGAATCTTGTACAAATCCCACACGTGGTATTTTCCTACTGAATAACAAAATAGCAACCAAACGTAAATTAACACAATGGCTCAGTTGGAAATAAGGGTTTGATTTTAATATCCACAATTAAGTGCCGCGGATGTTCCGTGTTTAAAAATCCAACCTCACAAAATTCCTTCAATAAACACACTTAGTACTTTACAACAAGAAGGTTGACAAGGAATTAAAAGAACGAAGTCTCTTGCGTTGGCATAAAGTAGCTGCGCAGAAGAGGCCTTTTACTATTCTATTGTTAATTTAAAATGATCACACGGTAGATCAGTAGTCTTAGATCGGATATAGCAGAAAGAAAATAGACGAAGAAGTTGACATAATTGACTGTTTACAACTTCGGCTTGTCATAATATTAAATGGTAATATATAAATATCAGAAGTAATAAATCCAGATGCCAATTAGAAGTTAGGAAAAATGGAGTCCGAGCGAAAATTAGATACAATAAGGCTTTAGGAAAGTAATAAATGGAAATTATGAGAGAATAAAAGGTTGATCTTGTTTAATTACCCGAATGACGTTTAGCTATACACTAAGAATTTTAAAGTAAACAACAGTTGAGTTAATATTTTATTAAGAATTTTTAATAATTGCGCTAAGGTGAAAATTCACCCGTGACAATCGTAATATCAGTTTTTTTTTCGACTTAATTAACGTTTTTATTTTCATTAGATATTTTTATTTCTTACTAGTGTGTGTGTTGTGTTCCGATCAATATTTTTTTTAACTTTTCTTAAAAAATATTTAAATTTTGATTTATATTAAATTTTATTGTAAAACAAATTTTGTTTTTAACCAAAAAGGATAAGTTAAGGATGATAAGTATTATCTTTATTATTTTTTATTGTTCGTTATCTAGGTAAAGTGTTAAAGTACAAATTTCTTAATAATAGGCTACCGCGTTATTTTATCCAAATTATTTTTTAAACTGTGTTTCTTATTTTCCCCATACATAGGATAAAAAAATGAATGACGCTTATTTTCTTTTTCGTTTCATTTTTTTTTCTTTTATTTTTTCTTTCATTTTTTTTTCTACTTACACTGTTAATTTGACGCTCTTCATCAAACAACTGAGTGCCGTTCGCATAAGTACACATTTTTTTCGAGCGATTAACATCTATAAAAAAAGGGTGTGGCAGTCAGTGGGACTGCCGGCAGAAGTTATACTTCTATGCACTGTTAACTAATAAAACTTAATAACTACAAACACAGGCAAGTGGAAATATTTTTTTTTTAATTAACTGTATTCAATTAAATAAATACTAAGAAAAATAAGACCAGTTGATGTGTGTCCTTAGTTCAAACACGAAAACCAAACAGTAAAACGATCAATGTACAAAAAAAGTGTTTACAAAACCCGATTTGCTTACCGTGGGCTATTAAAGATTTTATTTCATACTAATACATTATAAACAAATAAATCCTTAGTTACCGTAACTATAAACATGTTCATAACTCCCTTGGGCAATTATAAATCCTTAACTCCCTCTAATGTATTTACAAAAATAAATCAAAAATTTGACAACGTCATCCCTAGTGAACACTTTTGACTTTCTTGGTTCATAGCCTTTACTTTTTCGTTTGAGAAACGCTTCCAGTTCATGAAACTTACTCCCATCGGTATTATTATAAATTACCATCATTGATTTTAACATGGACCACTTAGTCCACAGGGAATTAGGACTGTACGATTCAGACTGTAATAAAAGTAAATCAATATCACTTATGCTAGAACGTGGAAGAATAAACACATACCATGTCTTGAAAGTACGCCAACATTATGGTTTCAGTTATATTTTTCTTTTCAATACGGTTAACTTTCAGCCACTGTAGAAACTTGTCATATTCTTTTTTATATTTCGGTTCTGACTTTGTCGGTATTAGTACAGCACGAGCTTTCTCAGCTTTTTGTAATAAATCGCCTGAAATCTCACTTTTCTCCATGTTTTCATTCATTTTTACAAATTAATGAATTTGACAAATTTGTCAGTCGATATATCCATAGTAATCATGCCTACTTAATTATTAAAAAACGTTGGTTTAATTTTGAAAACCAGAAAATTTTGGTTTTCACATTTAATTAGTATGAAATAAAATTATTTATCTATCACGTGAGTTATTGGATGTTAATAATCTCGTGCAACTTAACAATCCCTCGGGACTAGCGTCCCTCGGGATTGCAACCTGTTGCCCTCGATAATTAACATCCTCATAACTCCCTTGATACATAAATAACTATTAAAACACTAGAAAACAATGCAAAGCATTTTCTAACAACATATAGGTACACACTTTTACAAAATTTTAACCCACTTTGAACTGCACTTTTCAGTAACTTTGTAGGAACAGGTTTTAACTCACACGCATGTCTTCGAATCAAAAGCATAGTGAAGGATATAATGCAACCATGTGACGGTATTTTAGACTACAACACAATACTCATTACTGAATATTATTATTAATATAAAATACTAAACTTAATATGTATACTTACTGGACAGAATTATAAAATAATATGTCAAACATAATGCGATACGTCAATGTAATACAATAACAATAGCTCAGACTGTTTGTTGTATATCTATCTCTTTTCAATGCAATGAATGTTTAAACGGTATTCAATGGACTTATAGTGATGACTAATAACATGTAGTAAATATTTCATCTTTGTTTTTACCGAACAATATACCTTATATGTGAATCTGTCTCTCTCTTACTCACACCATTACATATGTAATGATTTTTCCCATTTAGCTACACACTAATTCATTCAACAGAGTGTCCGAATAGAAGTGTAACTTCAAATAGGTTACAAGTTCCGACAATTGCTTTATTTCAGCTCTTTATGCAGAATATATGAGACATCCTTCGTAAAAGCGTTTTTACACAAAAACATTTGGTGTTAAGCTGATAAGTGATGGCCGTATTGATTATGTCAAATATGGATGATTACAATGTGACCATTTGTCTTCGCTGTCAGTGTCGATCGTCATTAAAGTGATAGCAAATTGTGGTTAAAATACCTTAAAATATAATTAATTAAAAAGGTAGCGATTAAAACAAAACGTGCTCTACTGATACTGTTCTAATTTCAACGTTTATCTTTTTTATGAATCAATTATTTATCCTACAAAGATAAAACGACGACCATAGCTATTTAGGCTTTAGAAAAATCGCCAAAAATTAATTTTAATACATCTACAATCAGTTTTGTTCCTTAAATAAGGATGATTTTCAAAACAGCATAAGTTGGTTAATATAAATAAAAGTGTACGTTATTAAGATAAAAACAACAAATCCCATTATAACAATATTGCCAGGAATGCTGTGGGTATTTTTAGAATTCTATTCCATAACCATTATTCTGAATTCGTTTTTCTATCTGTCAATAATTTTTGTACATTGGGATAGTTAATAAAACTACTAAATTTAACTACCTTTAAAATATTTATTGAAAATTAATAGAATTTTTCGAAAGGACATGCATGTCTAGTTTTTAACTGGTTTCCATGCGGATTTCGATATCGTGGTTCTAACAGAGTCAATTAGGCAATCCAACGATGTGTCAAAATATAAATTCAATATGGCGGCGAGGGTCAAACAACTAAAATTGTCCTTTTTAAACACTAAAAAAACACCTTTAAACACCACAAAATAAAAACCAAATCGTTTTATAACTATAACACTCCTCAGCTTTCTAAAGATGAATAGCTACTGAATCCAATGTTTAACTTTCGTGGCAATCCAACGATGTGTCAAAATAAATTCAATATGGCGGCGGGGGTCAAACCACAGATATAGACAATATAGATCGGAAATAACCATTTGGCGAAATCCTAAAAATACAGAGGTTTTGCTTATCGTTTTGAAGCGTATGACACATGTGTCATCTTTCATTTGTGTGAATTGAAATTTTTATTATTTATTATAAATTAGTTATTTGGCGTTATTAATCTGTGCTCAAAACGCTTTATACATTAAATTTAATAAGTTCAAGTTAAAATTTAAATTTTTAACAAATTCTGCTCTGTACGTTTCAATGCGCAGTCGCATAAACCTCTCTTTTTCGCTTTCAATTGTACGTATTTTATAAAAATGACATTTCCGATCTATATTGTCTATATCTGTGGGTCAAACAACTAAAATATCACGTGGTTTGGATGGCCCAATTAAAGATTCCGATAGTATTTAGAAACAGTAGTAGATTTTTAGGATACCGCATAACCTTAACCGAACGTCATATAACTTTTAAGGCCCAATCACAATTGTCTAAACCAATAAGTATTTGGGGATTAGCGTTGCTGAATGACTGGACAGGTAAATTTTTTAAATAGTATAATTTCTTTGTAGCTCCGGAAATTCAATTGTTTGCATTGGCAATTTTAAACTATTTACAGTTCGTGCTGTTCTATATTCGAAATTTTTGGCTCCCTTGAAATCCCCTGAGATGGTTATGGAAACTTGTTCAGATTGTGTTTCAAGACGTTCATAATAACTTGTCCATTTTAGTATAACTGGCATAATTCGAAATAGTTATTATCCTAACAAGTGCGGAAAGTTATACTTTCCCGCACGCGAACTGCCGATGCCCGAACGACGCGAAGCGGAGTTCGGGCAAGCAGTTAAGTGCGGGAAAGTTAATTTCCGCAAGAGTTAGGATCAATATTTTTTCTACAAGCATAAAAAAGATACTTTATACATTTTTTAAATTTTATTTTAACTTCTAACAACGTAACAAAATTTGAAATTATTTATTATTAATATTAATATTAAAAGTACAATTTATAGCTTTTTGAAGGCTAATTGCCGAATTAAGTTGTTGCTCCACAGTTGGTCTACTGCTTTCACTGAAGGATATAGCTGGAGTCATGTTTAATTGGCACGCTTCCTGCGCTTCTGGTTGTGGTTCATTTAGTGTTAAAATTTTGTTGCATAGGTTCTTTTTCTTTATTTCGGAATCTTCTACGTATCCCTCCGCAACGGTGGTAGATTTCCAGCCGCCCAGTCTCTTAATATTTGTAATTTCTTCTCCAGAATCAGCCAAAAATGTCGCAGAAGAGCGTCTGAAGCTATGACCTGTATAGCACTGAGGATCCGGAAGCTTTAGGTAGGCCGCAATTTCAGAAGGCATTTTTCCAAATGAGTTGATTCCTACACATTGATTAGTGCATTTGCCTTGTTTAAATTGTACAAAAAAACGACGATGAGGTGTGTTTAAAGGTCTCAATGATGCATATTTTTTAATAAGCTTAAAATATCTACCGTTGTTTACTTCTTCCGAGATTACAAAAGCTCTGGATGTGTGATTTTTCGAATCAGTTATTTTTATTGTGATGTAGTTCTCTTTAACCTCGATGTTTTCTAAGGTTATATTTGTGAGTTCTACTCTTCTGCAAGCTCCTGCTAAACCGAAGATAGTGGCCACTTTAATTAATAAATAAACATCATCTGGAGCTTCGACCATAAATTTGGCAATATCTTCTTTATTGAAAACCTTGGCTTTTTTTGGGGAAAAGCCTACAGATTGTTTTTTTAAAAATGTAATTAATTTGTAGAAGTTGCCAATATCGAAATTTTCTCTTAGTTTCATAACAGCCTTTATCATTGAGAATCGGGACCAAAGAGTATTGGGTCTTATAACTTTACTTAGTTCTAAAAAATAAGCCAGTAAAACTTCCTCTTTTTTTAGATTGTTGGTTCCCTTTTGACGAGCCCACTGAACAAAATGATCATACTGCCTTTCATACCTTTGTTTGGAAATCGCAGGAAGGAGTTCTAGGTTGGCCTCAGCAGCAGCCTCCAAAATACTGTGCGGAAGGTCTTCATCGCAATTATCCATTTAATTTTTTTGAATCAAAACTTTAAAAATCACCTGGATTACTATTCAGATACTTGAAAAGATGCAATTCTGACAATTAAATCCTTCATAGTGTCAATAAATACACGACTGCAGCTATAGCAACCCTACTTAAACAGGTGAATTTGTTGTTGCTTTGAATAAGGTTTACAGGGGTGATTTAATAAATTATGATTTTTTTAAAAACAAACATTTTAAAAATCCCTATTTTCATGTAAAATAATCTTAATTTTTTTTACTATTTGTATGTAGTCCAACAAGATAAAGATAATAATACAATAATTTGTCAAAAAAGTTATCGAACAACATCTCTAATTAATAAAAAAAAAATGCGTGCGGGAAAAAATCTTTCCCGCACGCCGTGCGGGAAAAAGTATTTCCCGCACTCCGTGCGGGAAAGAGATATTTTCTGAATTAAAATGCGTGCGGGAAAGTGTTGTTTTACGCATGCTTGTAGAAAAACGAATGTTTTGTGTTTGAATTATGTTCAGAGGTATGGAAACAGAATCAGGAACAATGGGAACACATTGAGATCCACTTGGTGTTCGGTTTTTCTCATCGTTGTGAAGGAGTGGATGATGTTTTAGTACGCAATTACCTTTATCACATTTAACAGGTTACTTGCAAGGAAAACGGTGTCTTTTCAAACATAATTTACATAAGTTTAGTTTCTTTAAGGTTTTCCATCTTTTATTTATTGTTTGTTGCTGGAATGTTTGACAATCTCCTACAAATCTACATTGACCAACACATAACTTGCAGGATGATTGTTGAATATTTGGGAGTACAGTGATAGATGGAGTAAGTGGACTACAGCTAGGATGATGTGTATGCGAATCGCCAATTTGTCGTTGAGATCGGGTAGGATCAGTAGAAGTTAAAGTTGGTAGAGCTGTACATAAGTTTTTTGCAATAATATAAAGCCAATCTGCAAAGTCTGGTAATCCATTGAAATCGTTAATACCACTACGATAAAATGCCCAATTAATCTTGACTTGTGATGGTAATTTATTTACTAATTCTTGCATCAGTATAGGATTATTAAGATACTCGTTTACGCCGGAAGTCTTTAGAGAAGCACATAGATTTTTAATTGAAATGGCATATTCAATAAAGGTTTTTAATTTCTCGGCTTTAGGAGAAGGTTTTCTTCGAATAGAATTTATATGAGCCTCTAGAATTTGCTCTGGTCTTCCGAAGAGTAATTTTAATGTCTCAATGATTTCAGGAACACACTCTGGTAAAATAAGTAACGAAGAAACAGCGTTTTTTGCAGGATCTTTTAGGCAAGATTGTAATCTGAATAGATTTTCCGTATTATCAAAGCCACATAACTGTGTAGATCGTTCATATGAGCTTATAAATAGCGGCCAATCATTTATATTACCATTAAAGACTGGTAAATCTTTGGGTGTTGATCTTCTGGCTGCACACTGTTGTGGTGTTAAAGTTGTTTGTTTATTTAGCATTTCATAGGGCAAGACATCATTTGGATGGTGCAAAGTTGAAAATTTATTAACAGCATTATGTTCATTTGATAGATTTTCAATTTGAATGGAAAGTAGTTTATTCGAGATAGGATCTGAGGCTTTTACATCGTTTTCATCTTGATGACGCTGATGGTTGTTTAGATATAGATAATATGTTATTACATTTGGGACACTTCCAATTATCATCGTTTATTATATTCTCTAATACCATCTATTGTTTGTACACACCCATAGCAGCACCATCTTTTACATTGGGTACACTTCACCATATTAGTCTCACGATATGGTTTGCAACAAATTGGACAGGCATCTATAGGAGTCTTTGAAGACATGTTTAATAGTGATTGTTGATAATTGGTTTTTTATGTCAAATGGATACTTATTAGGTTTTTTGAGAATTTTGTTCCAAATAAAATGAAGGACTTTCTGCAGTAACACAACTTTATAAAGTATAAATATCAAATTATAAAAATTGTAAAAAATTGTGAAAACTCAAAAAACCGTCCCTTCATTACCAGTTTGACAAATTAAACTATTTTATGTTTTTTGTTATCAGATTTTTAACTACTTGATAATAAAGGGATTAACATACAGTATGTTTATAAATTAACTTAAATAATATATTTCACAAACAAAAAGATGTCTACTTATTATTCTTTTCACATAGATCGACTAATTGGAAAAGACAATTATGTGAGTCTGAAATTCACAGGGCAAGCTTACTTCAGACTTAAAGAAACATGGAGTTGTATCGATGGAACCAATGTTGATCCGTACAATCGCAAGTTCTATTGTTGAACCCCATCAATTGTGTTCACGTACAGAATGCAACTAGATGTAAAGACGTCAGGGACAAATTGCAAAAAGCTTTTGATGACAGCGGGATATACAAAAAATTGCTTTATTGAGAGACCTGATCACAACTACATTGAACAGCTCGCTCAACGTTGATGATTATGTAAATAAAATCATGTCGACTGCCCACAAATTCAGAAATATTAAATTTAACATTGATAATGAATGGCTCGGAACACTAATGTTACCTGGCTTACCAAAAATTTATAAGCCAATGATAGTGTGTTTAGAAAGCTCAGGAATCAAGATCAGGGCAGATTCAATCAAAACAAAGCATGTACAGGAGGTTCAATCTTCAGAGAGCTCAGCCATCTTCACCAAAAAAACAGCACCTCATTAAACTTTAAGTACAACTAAGACCCATAAATACAAGTGACCCCGCTGTTACAATTGTAACAGGTACGGACACTAGAAATTCTCGTGTTCCGAAGAAGAATACAGAAAAAGAAGACACAAGTAAGAGTTACGTTGCTGCATTCTCAGTGTCTCTGCTAACAATGAATCCTTTGGTATGTGGACTCAGGTGCTTCGATGCATATGACTTATAGACGTGACTGGATGTATAATGTAACAAGTCCACCGATACCCACCATAACTGTTGTCAGTAAGACACCGCTATTTGTAGACAGTATGAGAAAGGTCAGTTTATTGATTAGTGGTAATAAACCAATTCAAACTCGTTAAAGAAGTTTTATACATACCTACCCAAACTTGCAGGCAATCTGTTATCAGTCAGCGTAATGGTGAAAAATGGCTGTAAAGTAAACTTTAGAGATAAAGGTTGTGATATATATTATAAAAACAACAAGTTATTGTATTAACTTCTTTATTTGGAGATCTTTTTGCCACTAAAACAAACTGATAAAAATATGAATCAATATTTTGAAAATGACCCTTGCTTATTAATCTTGATGGATATGTCAAATTTGTCGTTTTTTGAAACTGAAAATGCCTAACAAAAATGAAAATAATTTTTTTAAAAATGTTTCTTAGGTTTCGACAACCAGATCGGTTGTCGTTTTCAAAAATATAAATTTTTATACATACTTCTTTATGCAAGTTTGTATTAAAAAAAAAATAAAAAGCTTGTTATTTTTGTTTTTTTTTATTAACTAACTGTGTTTAAGAAAAACTATAATACAAAAATAGTGTAGTAATGAGCATATTATACACTTGTTTAAATTAAGACACTCACTCGTGATTATAATTGTAAACTTACTCTCATTAGGTAATATACTATTTCTTTCACATTTAATGTTTGTTAAATTTGATTTAACTATTGTAAACCTGAACTGCGAGCAGTAAAAAAATAGAAGAATCCATTGAAACCAGATTGATACGCTTGTGCTTCCAATACGAATTCTGAATGGCAATTGAATACACAAACAACCATCAATACATGTTTGATGCACAGAAAGCGGCATTGTTTTCTTGACATAGAAGACTAAATAGAAATGCTTTCACTTCAGCATGAAAGATGACAGCAATATGATAGTTGTTTGCTTGTTTCAACTAAAGTATTATTATTATAACGCTATTAAACAATGTAATAGTTCACTAACTAAAGGATCAGAAGATTTTAAACTAAAAAAATATTGAATATAGTCCATTTCATCGTTTTTGGCCGATTTAATATTAGAAATCACTGAAATAAGATTAAACTGTCATCCAAGTTACCAATGACGCGAAGAGATTTTTTTTATAAATTAAGTCGTAAGTTTCTGAAACTATCAGTGTGGTTTGACATCTACAAAAATATGACATAATAATTATTAAATTCAACCCTTTAACATCGAGCCTTACATGACGGTTACCAGGAATGTGAATTAAGTAAAGACTTCCGTATTGAATACTTTCTATCTACCGGTGAAACAAGATGCAGTTACGTAAGTGCTGTATTAAAAAACATATTAAATTTCTAACTTGCCTGTATCTGAGAGAGATGTATCTCTAAATTTATTTCGAGTATAATTTCTGTCATCGGCCAAAATCGGTGAAGCATAAATTTGCATATGTTTGCTATAAAAAATTAAAAATTAATACTATACTAGATATGTGTATGGATAATAAATATCTTGTAAGAAAGAAGTTTTAAGAGAAGGTACGAGATAAAGGTAAAGTGATAGATGTTGAAGAAAGAAGAGTATGAGAAAAACTTTAGCGAAAGAGTGTTAAATATATAATATTATAAAAAATGATGTATAGGAGTAGTGGACTAGCAATAGTAATGTTATTGGGAAGATAGCAGAAGGAGTAATAGTAAAATCATCAGGAACACTAGAAAATAAAGAGGCGTAGTAGTGTTCGACAGTATTAGTTTTTGCCATTTTGATATCACTGTCTTCTTGTCCCTTAATATTAAAAAAATTAAAACAAAGTATTTCATCCACATTTTCGTAATATTTTTTGGCACAACGCTCTATAAATTTCTATTTATCGGATCGCAATAAATTCGGTTAAGTGGGTGAAGATGTACTCTGTAATTATGACGAATAGCTATGTATTTCTTAAAAAAAATAAAATTTGTTATCTACATGAGTATAGGTAAAGATTGCAGGTCCAACTCCTTCTGAATTACCATCTAATGACAATTTTTGTTTGTATAATTTCTAAATTTAAAAATTCCATGAATCTTTGGATTAGTTTGTTGGTAGTGATTTTAATTTACTAAAAGAATCATAAATAAAAATCTATACAAAGAATTAAGTTAGATCAATTTTCAAACTCTATCTGTCAGATTATAAGTGTTTGCATGGAAAAACTTTAATTTTTAATATATTTTAATTTTATCAAATTATATCAAATTAATACCAACCATCAAACAATTTGTTTTATTTTTACTTTTATAACTATTATCCGTCAAAAGTAACATTTATAAATTTTTAAAAATGTTTTAAAGTGTAGAGACAAGAATATATTAAATGACATCAAGGAGAAATTAAAAAAAAATGTCGCATCCAGCAGGACTCGAACCCACATTTTCGTCTCTATGTGGCAACGTTCTAATAACCAAGCTATGAATAAGTAGTTATTTCGCTTTTTAGTCGTTACACTTAACTTATATATGTCAGATGTAACACTTACTTATTTTCTCCTTAAGCACATATAGCATGACGTTAATGAAACGAAGATTTTTTCAAATCGACAAATGAAACATCAAATTTTAAAAATTAAAAAATTCAACCATATTTTCTCAAAGAGACCGGAATATGTACAAAGATTGTAATGACTTATTCAGAGGATTACTTATGGGTTCTTCTTTACCAAGATTCGTTACTGAACATCTTATTTCTCTTTTAACGTTGGTTCTTGAACAAAACTTTTTTAAATTTAATAACAGATATTATGTTTAAAGGGATAGTTTAACAATGGGCTCTTGCTTGTCGCCATTTTTGAGTGAGGTTTTCATGCACAGCTTAGAGAAAAAGAATAATGAGTAGTAACTTCAGGCCCAACATAATTTTTTACAGGCGTTACGTAGATGATATTTTTATAGTGTGGAGGAGAGAAGAACTTAAGCAATTTTTAAAGTTTGTAAACACTTTACACCGAAAGATAACTTTTACCATAGAAAAAGAAGTAGACGGCAAAATTCCTTTCTTAGATCTTTTAATAAAGAGAAATAGAAATTCAATAGAATTTCAAATCTACAAAAAACCTACTTCAAGTAATAACGTCATTCAATTTACCTCTAATTTTTCTTATTCCCATAAATTTTCAGCATTTTATTCTTTTTTTTTTATCGACTGTGTAGGTTCCTCTTTCTAGAGATGCATTCCAAAAAGAGCTTAGCACTATAAGACAGATAGCAATTAACAACGGTTTTCCACTTTACTCCATAAACAAACTATTTTATAAATATATAAATAAATAAAAATTTACATTTAATATAATTCACTCGAATAATAACTGATTTAAACCTTTTAAAACTTTGTCCTTTTTCGGTCAGATTTTATTACAGTTAGTCAAATTTTTTAAAAAACATTCAATTTCAGTAGCTTTCAGAACAAACAATACAGTCAAACAACACTTAGTTCATATCAAAGACAAAATAGACAAATTTTCAAATTCAGGCGTCTATGCTCTAAAATGTGGAACTTGCGCGGCAGTCTATGTTAGGTAGAGTGGTCGTAAAATCTCAACGTGAATGGGGAACATTTAGCTTTATTTAACAGGGTACAAAAACAGCGAAATAGTTAAAACAAAATCAGCGTTTGCCAACCACTTGTTAAATACAAAACATATATTTGATATGACAGAAAACGATGAGTTATTACATCAATGCACGAAAGGTAATAAACTGGACCTGTTGAAAAAGATGGAAATCACGAAAGCTAAAAAGAGCCCTGTTTTAGTGTGTGTGAATGATGTGTTCAATTTCGAACCATCATTAATTATTAATAATTTATTAGAATAGATATTTTAACCTTAATCTATTGTGGTATTTAATTCAATTTTATTACTTAATTTTCAATGTAAGCTTTGTTTATTTGTTTTAGTTGATCTTAGTAATTAAATGTTTATGTAGGTTAACGGTAATTTTAATTCCATATCAATTGCCTATTTTTAGACAATTTTTTCTTATTTTTATAAATATTTACAATGATTCCGTAGCGCAAAAGTTAGTGTGAGTTTATATTAAGTTTATATATAGGTACTTTGTGAATGTGTGTTCGAATCTCTAGGTGGAGATTTTATATTTTTATTTTAATTTTAATTGTTAATATTAATTTAACCTTAAAATCTATTTTGTGCTTTGTCAGTGAGATGTGATTTTCATAGATGTCTGTTTTTGTTTTATGTGTTATTTTTGGAACGAAGTTCCCTTTCGCGCGTTACGACTGAGACTAGCCGGAAAAAATTCAGACCAAAAAATGACACGACACGACACGACCGACACGACACACGCATATTTCTCTGTCTGTCTGTCCCTCTCTCTCTCTCTCTCTCTCTCTCATAGATAGATATATCTTTATTTAAATAGGAAACCCTAATATACATAGGTAAATACTAATAAAAGTACAATTAAAAAGACACTAATTTAAATTAAAAGAAAATTTACATTTAAAAGAAAATACTGTAGAAAAAAAATATTTTTTTTCATCCTGTTTTTATAAATTAATAAATTCATAAACATTTTAAAAATAGTTCGTAACTTGACTAGGTAGGTAGGTACGTCAAATTACCTTAACTGTCAGTTACTGTCAAATATTTTAAAATTTTGTATTAAATTGTTAATTCCTGTTTTAAATTAAATTGAAATAAAAAGTAATTTTTGGTATATGTATCTCATCTAAACCTCTGGTATTGTATGAATGGACACTTTTGTTAAAAGAAACGAACTGTTGAAAAAATTCAGGTAATAATGGATTTACTATTTTCTATTTTGCTTTGAACAGTGTAGTATCGCGACTTTGTTAAAAGTTTATACAGGTTTTTTGTAGTTAATAAATAATGAAATAATAACAATAATGTATCCTGACAGTGTTTCTCCACAAATTCCGGATATTGCTGATGGAGTTAGGTAAGTAGAGATTTTATACAGACACTAATAAATGCTTATGTATGTATAAACACTGTTGTGTTTACAAATTACAATTCCTTCACTAATTAATCGAAAGGAACTTCGTTCCATCCAGGTGTCCCTTGACACCTCTCACTTTTTTGACTATTATGTTACATGTAAGTTAATTAATTTTAATTATTTTTTACAACTAGTTATACCATAGTACCTACCATTTACAAAATGATTACTCCGGCAAGTATTATAGTTCTATTTTTTGTTGTTTTAGATGTCTGATGATGCTCGTATGAGCGAAACGCGTCACTTGAATTAAACAAAGAATACTTTTATTTTGAGACCGAGACTTTGTTAATTTTATTTTGTTATCAAACTCTAAGTTACTGTTTTGTGCCCTGTATTATATTTTAATTCGGTTAGGAGACCGGAAGCATGGATTTTTAGGAAACGATTATTTGTTAGTATACTTTTTAAAATTTCAAAAATTTTAAAAATTTCAAAAACTCCATGAGAGATATCTTAAATAATTGTTTACTAACATTTGTAAATATTTAACGCTTCGTGTAAGTTTAAGTTAAGTAGTAAGGAATAAGACACCTAATAGTTTAACAGTATTTTATCTACAATTCAACCTATCTGTCAGTAAATATTACAACAATAAAGCCAGACAATCCTTTTCTAATTTTCCACTAAATAAATACTAAACGACTCGTAAACGAGAGTTAATTGCTCTACGGTCCTCGATGTTCCGTTTTTGTGTTTTGGGGAAACATTTTAGAGACAATGAGTCAATCAGGGAATAATTCATCAGTTAGCATCGGGAAATAGCACCATTATTTGTGTTGAGTAGTCTACTGCGTTTTCCAGGATACATTGTAGTGGTTCGCGATCGGATTACGAAAGGTTTATCAATAATAAATGAGTATCATTTATTGCAGGGCTTGTATACATTGTATAATTTATTAAGAAAATAAAAATATTTCTTTGTCTGAGGGATATTACATTTTGTTTTTTTCTGTACTTAGAAATTAATGTAAGAAATTTTAAAGTCTGCTCTTGACAATCCAACCAAATAAAAACTGATAAAACTTGGTCTATATTTAACATATAAAATGAATTCGAAGTACAGTTTTATTTCTACTTCTCTGTGTGGACTAAGCGCTTTAAAAAAAGTCGTGAAGTTTTCGTAGTTGTCAATACACTCTTTTTTAAACGGCAATGGTAGCTGAATTCTAACGCTATCAAAATGTTTTTTGGTATCTAAATGGTCCTAAATGTTTGAAATAATATCCAGAGTTAATTGTTTTACCTTTTTCATGATAATCAATCAACAAAACCCTTTTTGCATTCCAAAAAACTGATGCATTAACCTTTTTTGCCAATCGTTCTTACTTCACTTGTTTTGGAGTTAAAGAACCAGCTTTAGTCCAATGTAAACGTTCTTATATCAGTTTATGGACATGATAGTAGTTTAAAGTCTTATCAATTGTCACGGGTGAATTTACACCTTAGCGTAATTATTAAAATTCTAAATAATTTGTAACTCACCTGTTGTTTACTCTCAAATTCTTAGTGTATAGCTAAACCTCATTCCGGGATATACGAATTCCTAACTGCGGTCATAAAATTTGGGGATTAGTAAGTAATTCGGTAATCCTATGTCCGAATTCCTAACTCAACATCTCTTACCTGATCTTGGCGACTACTTTAGATTTCTTAATCGGATTGTATTTATGAATATATTTATTTTAACTATTTTTTATATATTTTGACATGTATGTATGTACATATTTTATCAAATTGACGAAAATAAATATATATTTGCAATTTTGAAATTTCTTTAATTTTATTAAGTTAGAAAAAAATTACAAAAATAAATATATAATTTATTTTTAATTTTATTAATCACACAAAATTAGAAAAAAAAATTACTTCAAACAGTTTATCTTCTACTATACAGTTTATCCTCACTAAAAACATTCATTTCAAGATTTTAACGCGTGATACTTTAACGACTCAAATCTAATCTTATAAAAAAAAAATGTAAAATTTTCCAAAACACATTTCGTTTTTAAAAATTTGAATACTATTTTAGATTTATTAAATTCAGAATTAAATAATATTTGTATGCAGTTAGGAATTCGGACATAGGATTAACGGAGAGGGTCTGAGACTGGTAGCTCAGCAGGGGGTCGATCGTAATGATCTGACCAGTGTTGTTAAGTAATTAATTACAATTACTTTAAAAAGTAATTAAATTACTTTTAATGTAATTGGTACGTAATTAATTACTTTCTACTCAACTGTAATTCATTTGTAATTGAATTACTCGTTACTTTACAATTACAATTACATTTTACAATTACATTTCAATTACATTCGATGAAATGAATACTTTTAATATTTTAATATTTTCAATAGCTTATAGGATAGGTACATGAAAAAATCCAAACCAGGTAATAGAATACAATGCAAGCGATGGCCAGATCGGCGAGCTACCCTAATTAAGATAAGAAATATTATTTCTCGGGATTTTGAAACAAATAAATACTTAAACCCAAGCATATTGTAAAAGGATCATTTCTTCTATTATTTTCTTGTTTCCAGGAAAAAGTTAATAATATTTTTAAAAGAAAACTGGAAAAACCATATTTTTCGAAAGAAGAGTTTGCAAGAAATTCAGTTCAACGTTCCACAAAATAGTCAGTTCGTGGTCAGTCCTTGATCTAACCCTAACTTGTTCGTTCTTAAAAGATAACCAAACTGAATTTTTAAAAACTCCCACATGTCTTAAGCTGCGGGTTGTTCAGTGTGATTTCTAGTAAAGAAGACAAAATAATTGCAAAGTGTCAAATATAAAAATTATATCAATTGAAAAACAATGTTTTATTTTTAAAACAAGTAGGTATAGGAGTAATATATTGTTTTAAAACATTTTCAAACTTTCTATCTGAAAGGGAGATGTACCTAACTAATTAATTAAAATTGCACCACAGCGTGTAATTATAATTGTAATTAATTACATTTCCAATTTTGTAATTGAAATTAATTACAATTGCAAATTTTGTAATTGTAATTGTAATTAATTACAATTT